>JAUELO010005460.1:0-11749 GCA_032357855.1 Amphibolips quercusostensackenii
TGAAACGCTGTTTTCTTAGTTACATATGGGATTTCTGCGAAAATCAGTGTTACCAACCTATTATTAACACAATGAGTTTTGCCAGAACAATGAAAAGTACCCACTAGACTTAAAAACTCAAGTTCTACCAACATATCAACAAAAAGTTCATAATAACAACAAGAAATATATTTAAAAAAGTGAATTTGCCTCATGGATCCAATAATATGGCAAGAGACTGTAGATCAACTTACACTTTACTGTTGATTTTACATACACAGTAATGTTTATCAGAAATTTATATATTTTATTAAGCTGTTGTTTTTTTAATCTCAATAAAGTTAAAAATGCAGGTGGTGACAAGTCAAAAATGAATATAAGTTGATATATTTTTCTGATAAAAACATAACTTTGAAAAGCTTTCCTGAAAGAAAATGGTTTGAGCATATTCTAAAATAGCTCAGCTGCGATTTCGTCAGTTCCCTTCTTCTTATGGCATTTTCCCACAACGTTTGCCTATCTTTTGACTGCTCTATCAATTAATCTGCACTTTTATCGGCAAACTTGTGCTGCTGGTACATCTGAGTACGGTAAAGCGTTCGGTAATTTCGGTTATTTTTACCAATCGTAGCTGGAATTCTGTAAAAAGGCACTTTGTCTCTATCCCTATCTGCTCGCATTGCACATCCGACAATACAGAAGCAAGCATATCTCATACATTAAAAATAAATTAAAATAAATTGTAAAAACGTCTGTACTTCGACAATATAATAGCCGGTTTGTTTGGCCCACGGCGTGCCGACATCTTGGATTTCCCCTACCCAATGTGATATACCTAATTAATCTCTGCTCGTAATTAAAGTTGGAGTCACTAATAAGAATCCTTTAATTAAAATAATAGTCATTAATTATAATATAACGCGGTTGGAATCTTATTCCAATACCTTTATTCAAAGATAATTGATTAAACCATCGAAACTTTTCTTAGCAATTCAAATTAAATTATATTTTAATTATTTGTTTATTATTATGAAATTCAAAATCTCAAATTAACTTAAATCGCATATTCTAACTTAAAGTTTCATTATTTATTCATTCTGATTTATTAAAAAAATAATTACCTTTGAAATATTTCATTCGTATGGGATTTGAGTTTCATAATTTACTTTTAATTAATTTTTTTGGAATGTCTATTTAATTGCATAATTGCGCAATAATTTTTTAATTGTATAATGTGTTAATACTTTTAAAATGATGTTTAATTGCATAATATTTTCATTGCATTTAATTTGCATAATATTTAATGGCATAATTCACTCGCATGGTTGCACAATGTTTTACTTGCGTTTCAAAAGTGAAATTCACTCGAGATCTATTAAGTCTCATTCATTGTTATCTACAATTTAAAATTGTGAATTCATATTTATGTAGGGTTACCAGATAGGTCCAGCGAAAAATCAGTACACCTCCATCCGCACCCCCCCCCCCCCCACCTCATGGTCGTATAGTATATAACCAAACCTGACATAGCCAAAGGCCCTTGAAAAAAAAATTTGACGAATCAGACAATCTAACGAATTGTGTCAAATAAAATAAAGGGCGAAATAGTGCTGATCTAAGCTTGACTGCTTAAAATTAACATGAGGTACGGTACAGATAAATCACAAATTTCAATATCTCAAGTAGGATTTAATTATTTTGAGAGTCGAAAAATTTACATCACCGTTTTTCGTACTTCTTGGTATTGCCGATAGCTTTTAATATTTTAACATTTTCAGTTTTTATGAGATACTTATGGAAATCGCTGCAAGACATATTCTTATAATTATACTGCGTAACAATAATGTTGCGAACATTTTCAACGAGGAGACGATTGCGCTCGTCACTCCACTGGATATTGATGAGAGAGAAAATTCTTTCACAATTGGCGTTATGCCCGGGAATAGAAAAAAAGTACTGTGCGATTTTCAAAATTTCTGAAAAGGATTCGATGCTTGAATTTGCATTAAAAAATTCACAAATCTGGTCATTTGAAGTTTGAGAAAAAAATCTAGCAGAATCATCTTTATCCTCTCTTTTCATCTGCATAAAAATGTTCAAGTTAGCCAATTGATCGATGATCTTATCTTCATGAATATGAACATTTTTTGACCCAAGAAACAGCAGTGTTTGAACAACTTGATCATAGTCAACTTCTTTTGCTCTAGGATCGAATTTCAACCACTGGAACACTTTTAATTCGGATAAAGACGAGGTCCATTTCAGTAAATATTCAAGAGCTTCTTGATAAACATCGACGATTTTTTCATGGAAATCCATGCATTCCTTTAATTTTCCTTCAGCTTTTATTTTGTTGAGATTTGAAAGTAAAGTCAGAGGCAAAAACTTGTACTTAATTCTTTCGCGCAAGGAATTAGCAACCGATTCAATGATTGAAGTGATTTCTAAAACACTGTTGCCTTCGCCTTCTATTGTTGCTATTTTACATTGAAAAATAAACATAAAAGAGTGGACAAACAAAAGATAGCTTTCAGCCATATCATCTGAGAAGAAATTTTCAATAAATTTTGGAGGTTTTTCCATTGATAAAAAGTAAGCTTTTAATGCAGGAAACAGTTTGAGAATGCGTTCCAATGCAGGAAACAAACTGAGCCATCGAGTTTTGCTGTGTGAAAGTAAAGGTTGATATTGCACCTGAACGAACTCACAGAATTCTTGCAATTCAGCTGTTTTCACAGTGTACACCGAGAAATGCTTGAACAGTTTAAAAACGAGGGCGTCAATGTCAAATTTCCCGAATTGATCTAATCCATGCTGGGCGCAATTATGAAGAATATGAGCAGGGCACCCAACACCAATGACATTAGAATTGACTCTTTCTTTGAGTAGGGACAACACATTGTTAGAGCCCTGGCGATTCAAACCACCAAAATTTATTGGAGCGTTATCTGCGACAAAAGCCGACAATTTTTCAGTCAAATTGTGTTTCTCAAGAACGCTTTCAATCAAATTTGTGATCGTTTCGGCCTTCTCATTATTTGTTTCTTGTAAATCCATCAATTTTACTTGAATACCACCATTTTCGAAATCAAAGTATTGGATAACAAGAGGAAAAAGTTTATGGTGACCATGATTAGAAGCATCCGTACTCAAACTCATGAACGGAATTTTTTCTAAAGCTTTTTTGACATCGTAAATCGCACGCGGAGCTAAAACGCCATTAATTATAGCCTCGGTTTTTGTTCTCGCGCAAGACAATTGTTTGGCAATTTCAGAATCTACGAATAACGTACGAAGAAGAGGCGCAGTACAATCCATTTCATTATAACTCGAGTGATGTTTAACGGTGTGGAATGCCAGAGTTCCTTCTGCAGCCCAGACTTTAAGTGCCGTTGGAGATGATTTTGTAACCATGAAAGTATCTACAGGTTGAGATGTTGAAGCGGTCCTGATGTTTTTTTTATGTTTCTCTGAGTTGACGTGTTTCTTCAAATCAGACACTCCTAAAACAGTTCAAAAATTTTAGCATTCCAACTATCAGCATGCAAATTTCATTTATCATGCATAATGCATATTTTAATATAGAAATTAGTCATTTTTCACACACATGAATTAAATTAAGAATTGTGTTTCTCATAGCCTCAATGATTCTAGTTTTTTCAAAAACCTAATGATAACATGCAGAGTAACGTATGTCAAATAAATCTACACAAATAGGGAATGCTGAAAGAAACGTGTTGAGAAACTTAAGAAAGAAGAAAGTCACCCACCACTTTAATATAAGCGAGAGAAAAAGCTAGTAAAGTTTCTAGATACATGCAAGACTTTTTTCAATTTCACCCTCTACAAACTGTGTGTACGAATTTTTTTGGACAGGAACAACATAAATATTATTGATGTTGTAGAACAAATGAGAAAGGTCACCCACCGCTATGAGCAAAAGAAACATAACAACAACAAATTTCGCACTTCACTTCTTGCTCGGTTTTACCCTGTATAAAGAATGGAAATTGTTTTTTCAATGCAGCAGTGAAAGCATAGTTGCCTTTTCTCGCCCGTTTCGCTTCAGTTGCCATTGTCAGTTGACGCAAGTCCTCCAAATATTATCTGTAAAAAAATCGATTGCGTATAGGTCACGTTCTATCAACGAGTCCAGTTGAAAACAAAAATAAAATCACTCGGAGATTTCTGGAAATTTTTGAAATAAGGAATTTTAGTTTTTCATTATAACCTCACAAATCTTTATTTGTACACTTACCGATAACTTGCGAATGTCGACGAATTCCAAAAGTTCGAAAAATGCAGCGTTGAATATAATTAAATTTACATTTTCGTTCCACAAGTATGTAAATAAAACGAAAACACGATTCCCTTAAAAGAATTCGAACATAAAATCCTTTGTTTACAATGGCTGTGAACAGCTGTGAATAACAGTGGCTCAAGGTGCAGTCCCATGGAGATAGATTAGTAAAATAGTGGTACAGTTTCCACCAATGAGGTGTCTGCACAAGTTCTGGCAGTCACCTCATTGGTCGAAACTGTTCCACTATTCTACTGATTTCCCTCCATGGGACTGCACCATCAGTGCGATATATTTTGTCTCTTTTCATCAGATGTAGTAAGACTAAGAGAAAACATCGTTCGGTGTATTTATTATATACTGTGTGTATGTGTGTGTACTATAAAGAAATGTTTCAAATCGATTTGGAAAGAAAATTTAACAAAAATGCGAAAAATCGTCGTTTTCGCTAAAAAACAGTACACTTCGGGTGAACAATCAGCATTTCAGTACGGGGGTCAAAAAATCAGTACATGTACTGACCCATCTATATCTATAATTTTATGTACGTTTCAAGGTTTCAAACAAAAAAAAATTTGTGAGCTTTAATAAGCATTCTATGCTAGTTGCAGTTTTTTCCAAACTCTATTTGAGTATATTTAAAATTAGTAGAGATGCGATCTAAATTTGTTGTAGTGGAATACGAAATGTAGGTTATAAAAAATACAATTCGAAAAGTGTCTCTTTCGTCAAGAAATTTGTGAAATTTCCAGGAACAAAAAGTGCTAATATAATTTTAAATTAAATTTTTTCTAAACTTTTCACTATCGACTAATAACAGAAGAAGCAATACAATAGAGTATTTAAGTATGTTGACAGCGCCATCAGATGGCGACATTTTTAAACCGCTGTGTGAGTCGTGGTACCGTATTGTTTAATTACGATTGAGAACAGTGTGCATTTTTTAGTGGTTTTAGACAGAAAATACGGGTCAAGAAGAATTTTTTGCGTAGTTGGCTGCTCAAATACAATTTATAAAAATGCGGAACTACAATTGACAGCTTGGAAAGCAGAACCGACGGAGCGGTAGGCCAGTCGGCAGAAGAGGGGATAACGCGTAGTGAACGAGGCAGACGAGGCGACGAATAATCCGTTACCTTGTCTGCCTCGCTCACTACGCGTTATCCCCTCTCCTACCTGCTAGCCGAGCGCTGTCAGTTCTGCTTTACGAACCGTCAATTTTATTCTTTACCGGCACCCTGTTGGCACAAAAAGCAAAAACAAGTGTGATTAGCTGATGTCCACAGAAATCAGTAAAATGTACACATCATATCTTAAAATTAAACACAGGCATCACAGTCCCTCTGGGATAAGGTATAGGGGCCGTAGGGTACTTTTTTCGCGCTCAAAGGTTTGAAAATTCAGGATAAATTCACAAGACTTCAAAGCAATTCAACTTGAATTTCAAAGAATTCAAATTACTTGGAAACAATTTACAAATATACTAAAATTTAATTGAATTCAGTATATTTAAAATAAGGTAAGAAAAATGCAATAGAATTAAAAATAATTTCATGAAATTCCTACAAATTTAAGGTGAGGTTAAACTTATTTGGAAAAATGCAATTAAATAGAATTAAGTTAATTTATAAGCATCAAAGCCAATTACAAAAGTTCAAGAAAATTTCCGAGAATTTAAAAAAATCCAGCGTAAATTTAAAAAAAAATTCACATCTCTTTAAATTTTTGAACCCCTACTAATTTCTAACCAAACAAGGGACTAATGCCTAAAAAACAATTCAAAAGAACTAAAAGAGAAATTCAATTCAAATGAATTGAAAACATTGTTCAAAATCGAAAAAATCGATTAATTTCAGTAAAATTTGAGTGAATTTAGTGGAAATTTAGTGAATTTAGAGGAATTTAAGTAAAATGAGAAGAATTCCATGAAGTTCATACAAAACCAAGCAAAATTGAAAAAGCAATAAACTGAATTTAAAACAATTTAAAAATACGAAAAAATGCATTCAATCAGGTTTTAAATGAGTCAAAAAAATTGAAGAGATTTTAAAAGAATTCTATGAAATGCGAATTGCAAAACTAGCTGTGAATTTGATCTCGAGTGCTTCCACTTTATTTGCATTTATATTTATATGGTGCTCATTTCAAGAGCACTTTGCCTTCCGTTAGAAAATGTATTTGCATTCTCATAGAGGAAGCATTAATGATTCTTTAAATAATTAACAAAGTAAAGTTTTCATTTTGATCAATTTAAGAACAGTAATTTACAAAAAATGCAAAATGACAAAATAACACAAGCATTTTTCAAAATACCATGACAACTCAGGCAAATAAAATTATGTGTTTGAAATGGAAATTTTTTGAGCTGGAAAGGGCAGGGGGCAAATTCTGCCACACCCTTTCCGTTTTCTAGCTTTATGATTTTTTTACAAAAATTTTCAGAATTATTTTATTTAAAAATTTATGGTTAAGAGGACTTTTTTATTCATTCATCAACCTCGATTTATGTTAATGAAAAAAGTGTTTCTGTTTGAAACATTACGATTTAGCAAAACCTCCCTACTCTTCAAAAATATGTATTAATATTATAGGTCAATCAGTGTTCCTTGAATCAAGAAATCTTTTCCGTTCTCGCATAAGTTTTAAATTATGTTAAAGAAAAAAAGTGGCGCTATAAAAAACCTTTTCTCAAATATTATGCATTTCTATAGTTTTCTCATTCTCTGATAAAATGTATAATTATTATAGGGTAATCGATTCGTCTCGTATCTAGACATCTTTTCTATTAATAAATCAACTTTAAATTATGAAAATGAAAAAATTTTACTATAATAATCAATTTTTAATATCATATTAATAATCATAACTTTCTTACTCTTTGATAAAATATATTGATATTATAGGTCAATCGATTCGTCTCGAACCAAAAAAACCTCTATGTTCTTGCATCAATTTTAAAGAAAAAAGTTTTACCATAAAAAACCTAATTTTCAAATATTATACATTACCATAGCTTTCTTACTCTTTAATAAAATATATCAACATCACAGGTCTATAGATTTGTTTTGAAGCAAGGAATCTTTTACATTCTTGCATCAGTATTGAATTGTGTTAATGAACAAAGTTTTACTATAAAAAACCGATTTTAAAATATTATGAAGTGCTAGAAAAAAATGCAATGAATTTTTTCATAAATCCTTTGGTCAGGTTTAAAATATTAGCAATGAAAATAAGCTTTTCAAATTTCAATAATTTATCTGCAACCGTTTTCAAGTTTATCGTGTTCACAAAAAATTGTGACGTCCGCACACACACACACGCGCGCGTACGCACGCACGCACACGGATTCAGGCATTTCTAAATTAAGGAACGTTTGATTAAATGAATTGAAATTTTTTCGGAAATTTGACCATTACAAAGCTTCCTCTATGAGAGAGCAA
Source organism: Amphibolips quercusostensackenii (assembly GCA_032357855.1). Classification (NCBI taxonomy): domain Eukaryota; kingdom Metazoa; phylum Arthropoda; class Insecta; order Hymenoptera; family Cynipidae; genus Amphibolips; species Amphibolips quercusostensackenii. The sequence continues at coordinate 7,720 of JAUELO010005460.1, forward strand.
AATCTATGAAAATGTCTTGAAATCTTTAAAATTAGATTCATTCAAATTCATTCAATTCATATCTTCAAAAAGTCAACAAAAATTTTTAAGATCGCATGCAATTTTTTTTTCAATCCCTTAAAATTATCAAAACCATTAGAAGTCCCTTGAAATTTTTTCAAGCTTCTCAAAATGACTGAGAATATTTTGAAATACCCTAAAATATTTTAAATACTTAAAAATTTTTTGAAATCTTTGATCATTTTATCAACTGATTCTCAGAATCAATTGATTACAAACTTAAAAAAATATTTTAAAAATCCATCAAATTAAGTAGAATGGAGTGAATTAAGAAGAATTCAGATGAATTGAAAAACTTCAAGAAAATTGCAAAAAAATTTTTAAAAATCTGGCCTTATTAATAAGAATGCAGGGTAAATTCCAAAAAATAATTTTGAATCACTTTAAATGTTTAAAACCCTCCAAATTTTTGTTTGTTAATAAATTATTAAAAATCCACTGAAATATTAATAAATTCCCTGAAATTCTATGATGATATTTCCTGAAATCCTGGAAAATGTATTAAATACATTAAGAGCATTAAAAAACCTTAAAATCATTAAAATCATCGGAAATCTTATAAAGTTCTGGAAAATCTTTCAAAATATCTTAAAGCCTTGCAACTCCTGGAAAATCATTTCATATCTTCTATATCTTTTGAGTTTTGCTGCTTTAAGACACTTTGAATTATAATTACCAGTTTTTATTATGTATTTAATGTATTATTGCATGTTTATTTATCGCCTGTTCACATGCAGCTCTACAGGGTGATTTTTCTAACTTGAAACTTTCAAATATCTCGAAAAATAGGCACTCTATGGAAAAATGTTATGAATAAAAATTTAATCTCTCTACGGAGTACATACACTGATGTTAAAATCGATTCCCCCATACAGCCCCCTGAGGGTGAGGGTGGGGGCAAGTTCGAAATCTGAAATGAGAACCCCTATGTTGTGTTACATATTCGGATTCTTTGGATAAAAATGCGTATGATTTGTCTAAAACGTTTTTCTCGTTTCGCAATAGATGGCGCTGTAATAGAAAAAATTCAATTGTTCTTCATTTTACTGTTCCTGAGAAAGCACGCTTACGATTTTGCAATACATTAACAATAAAATATACACCATTTTCATTGTCACATGACTGACCACGAAAAAAAAGAATTTTTCAAATCGCTACAGTATTGTTGAACGAATGCAATAAAAACTCGTACATGAAAAAAATACATCGCGACGAACAGAGGTAAAACTCTCTTCTTTTTGAAGTCGGTTAAAAATAAGGGCAATAGAGCTTCAGATCTCTCTGGAAATTATTATTTTGAAAAACATGCCAAAACGTATGTCCATTTTTGAGAAGTAATTATCAAGTAATACGTTTAAATTAACAGTGTTTCCTGAATATTCGTAAATTTTAGCTCTGGCATAATTGTAGATTGAGGTCAGCGGAGGCTATCGAAACATTACGAAAGTGTTTACTTTTTTCTTTCCTTGAATACAGTAAATTAGAAAAAATACATTTAAGACAAAACTCATTTTAGTAAGATCAAAGCTTATTCCGAATACTACTTTACAGTGGAGTATCTAACCGTATGAGACAAAATTGAAAACATGGGTGATGATGAGACTGACGACATCGCGTACATAAAATATAAGAAAATTAGAGAGCAAATAGTTAAGAAAGAGGTAATCGATTTTGTTTCTTCGGTAGAAATAAAAAAAGCAGTTTTTAGATTCAAATCCAAAAAAGCACCGCGGATAGATAAAATACAAAATATAGTATTAAAGAACCTGCCGCAGAAGGGTTTTGTACAATTAACGTATATTTTCAATGCTTATCTTTATCACATTTTTGCTCACGACAGAGCTATAGACCTATAAGCCTATTGTCTACTCTGAGTAAAACTTTTGAAAAAATTTTCCTGTTTCGAATTAAGAAAGTAGAAGCTATGCACAAATATTTAATTTCTAAGCAATTTGGGTTTTTTAAAAAATAAATGTACAGTGCAGTAGCTATACAGAGTAACAAATTATATTAGCGCAAATGCAAATATAAATAAATCTACTACTGCACTAGTAAAGTTAGATACTGAAAAAGCATTTGATACAGTCTGTCATGACGGACTTATATATAAACTTCCAAGCTTAAAATTCCCAAATTACATCTTGAAATTTATCCAAATTTATCTTAAAAATAGATCCTTCGTAGTAACAGCTAATGGTGTAACGCCCACGGAAAGGAAAATAAATGCGGGAGTACCCCAGGTGTTGATAATGGAACCGGTACTTTTCATATTCTATACTAACGACATTCCGAAAACAGAATTGTACAGCTGTCTATATTCGCGAATGACACAGCACTCTATTACTCTATTGCTCGTATATATGTATGCAAGATTACTTTATGTAACCTTCTGGAAAATTATATTAGCAATAGGAAAATTACAGATGTACTTTGCTTTTACTTATATTTTGATAAATGAAAACTAAAAATAAATGTGAAAAAAACCGAGCTTGTTATTTTTAAAAATAAAAACAGAAAAGAAATCATTCTAGATCTTTACATGAACAACAACTAAATTAAAGCGAAAAGCAGTTAGTTAAATTGTGTGCGTGCCGCAAGAATCCAGGAGAGTACCTTGGGAGAAGCTGGTGGAATAATCCTCCTGACTTGTCTCATACATCTCTCTAAGGAGGAGAAAATTACAAGTTTTAGGAACTTTTTCTAACTCGTTTAATTATTTTCAAAAAGTAGATGGTCCTTTAAAGGCAGACGGAAATTTATTTTTCAATCTGACTTACAAAAGGCTATCTCTAATCAGGCTCTTAACAGTGCGACACAAGTTGTCTGGCACCATTCGAGAGCGATCCCTAATGAGAAAATTTTTCTTTTGCAAATTTTCGAATTAAATAAATTACGATATTCAGTTGAATATTTTTTGATATTTTATTGGCGATTGAATTCATATCATTTCACAGACGAGCAGAACAAGGTTCATCTTGTCCCTTTGTTCAGAGAGTGAATTGTTATAAATGAATATCCTGTTTATTTCATCTCATTTTCTTATGAGCAGAAAGGAGTCAACTACCAACTGTGGTAAAGAAAGCGACTAATTTAAATTTTCAGAATAAAAGGTCTTTTCCAAAGACAATAAAATTCAATATTTAAAATCCCAGTGAAGATATCCTGTAGACAAGATGGTAGAACCATCTCGAGATTCTCTCTCTCTCTCTCTCTAGCACTGCTTGCGTTCCTCTCTGCATTTCGAACGAGAGCTATTCCTTACTCAAGGCCACAGGGAAGCGTACTTGCAAAACATTAGTTGATTTTCAAAGATATTTTGGAATTTATGATTTTATGGTCGAAGCAAAGGCTTTGCACCCAGTAAGGGCTCAGACCTAAGATTTCTATTAATACTATTATATAATTTGAATAGGATTAAAATATATAAATAAAAGTGTTACTACCAATCTTACTTTGGTAAATTTCACCATGACCGAGAGAAGCTTCACTTTTCACTTTGTGTAAATAAGACTAAAATCTTTCACTCTCTTTTCAAGAATCACAGAAGAGTAGAACAAGCTTTACTTTGCCATCCGGTCGATGAAATGATTTTCTCAAGCTAGATCGTTTCAATTCTCTAAATTTTAGAGAACTAAAAGAAGAGATTTTTGAGGCGTTTTTATTTTATGTCAAATTATTTGAAAATTAGCATTCAAGGGTTGTGTGTAAAAAAAATTGATTTTAGGCTTGTTCCATCTCTAACAAACAGAAAGAAATATTGTAAGAAAAAGAAACAAAAAAGAAATAGAATAATACGAGATAGATTCCATTGTACATACAGCGGTTTAGATTGTACCTGTGTATAAAACGAAAAAGAGACTGCCGTCGACCAGTAATCGGATGGATAGAAGAATAAACAAGTATTATAATTAAAAATTCTTTTATTTCCGCTGTAAATTATAACTAAAAAGAATAGAGAATAGGAATATGT
>JAUELO010005478.1:0-11749 GCA_032357855.1 Amphibolips quercusostensackenii
TGTGTGAGTTTAACATTGGCGAAGCGCGTGAATATGAAAATTGAAATACATTGTATATAATAAAGCGAAAAACTTTCAAGTTTTTACGGTACCAATGCAAAAGTAAATATAATGACAGAAAACATAAAAAAAAATAAATATGAAAAAATAAATAAATAAATTTCGAAGTCAAAGTTTTTCCAATTTTCAGAGTCTTACCACACTGGAGCGTTTACGAAAAATCTGTAAGAGGGACAGAAGAAAGTAACGCCCCCGTATGGCTGAATTTTTTTATATTTCAAAAAATTTTTGCTGATGTTAATTTTCGCCTTTCTTCTTTCCGTTCTATAGGCGTTAAAAGCAGAATATCTAAAAGAACTTAAAATGATAGCTATATTTTTCTAATGTTAAAGAACTGTCAGAAAATTTAGTAGTAAGAGTTACTTTTTATATAATCTTAAATCAAGAAATAACTATGTTAATAAAATGCAACCTTTGAACCTCGTTTTAAAATAAATTTGAGTTTACGTAATAATTGAGGACAATGACTCTATTGGCGGAAAATAAGACATCGATAAACTAAAACAACGTTTTTATGCAGAGGAAAAACAGAAAATAAAGTCAATTAAGAACCATATTTATGAGCCATAGCTAAAAAAAGTTAAAACACCAAATTTTAAACTCTCTTTTTCTGATTAGTTGACCGAGTCAAAATTTAGGCCCTACTTTGAACCTGTAACTCCTACCTTAGTAAGCGCTGGAAGCAGTAAAGTAGGTTCTGAATAAGCAGCTATTTCAATACAATTTAGATCCTACTTTGACGCTAAAAATGTCCGAAGTCGGCCGTTTTTTCACTTTCAGCGTCAAAGCAGGCTCTAAATTTCAACCTAAATTGGCGCTCCAGGCCTTACACTGGCAATTATAATAAAAATAATATTATTGCATTAATATTTGCACAAAAAACTGTTTAATGACGTATGAAAATATATTCACTGTATTTTATTATATTTTTACAATGTTTCTGACATTCTTATATTTATTCGTAGGTATATAAATAAATACACGAAAAAAAGTTTGATAAAGATCCAGTGACTTTGTATCATTGTGACAGTCACTGCAAATTCAAAGCACGAGTGCTTTGTATTATATGAAACAAAGATCAGACTTCTAAGGGATAGTTTATGAAAGTCCAATAAAGATTTTTCAACGAAAACTACATTATTTTTCAAATTATTATTAATAACACATCCCTAATTTTTACATTTTCATTAGAATGAGAAGGTAATGGTTTTATGTAAAATTTGACTTTGCCGATTTTCATCAAATCTCCACGTTTTGAGACCCCCTGAGTGAGAAAAGACGTTTTTACGAAGGTGTCTGTTTGTCTGTAGTCTGTAGGCACGATAACTTTCGAAAAAATAAGCAAATTCGATTAGGCTTTATCATACTTGTTTTAGGCCTGAATTAAAAGAACAAGTTCGTTAACCAGTTATTTTGGATGAAAATTCAAAAAGTGTGCACACTTTGAAAATTTTTGAGACCACTTTTTTTAAATTTAAAGATTCTATGTTTGTTTATTAGTAGTACTCAAAAGGACGGACAATGTATCCTCATGACTTTTCTCAATCAAAAGAAAATTTTCAGAGTTATAGCATTTGCAAAATTCGAAGAAATAAATTTAAATGCAAATTTCAAGCCAAACATCGCACAATATAAAAAAAAGTTAGAAAAAGAAAAACGCTGTTTTTTGAAAGTTCTTTAAAACTATTGTACAAATTTGTTGAATTTTTCTGAAAAATTAAAAATTTAAATTTTTCATACCAAAGAAAATAATGAAAAATCAACAATTCTATTTTGCGGTTAAACTATGAATGATACAAAAAAAAATGATGGGGCGAAAATTGTGCAACCAGAAAAGATCTAAAAATTTGTTATTAATCAATTTTCAATAGAGTGCGTAGTTTCTGGTTTAAATTTAAAAAAACAACTTAAAAATTAAAAAATTTAATTTTTTGGACAAATGGAACAGACTACGGAAAAAATAAAAAACTAAAAGTATTTCACCCAAAAAAAACTGCAAATTTTTCATGAATCATTCTTTGATAGGATGCATAGTTTTTGTTTTAATTGTGGAAAATGACATAACAAATAAGCAATTAATTTTCATGTAACTCAGCGCTTATCTTTTGATTTCAAATATAGATTTATATGATTAAAACAAACACTGTTGGACCAAAAATGGAATTTCCGACTTTTTGGTAGCATTTTTAGTAAGTTACTCCAAAGCTTGAGGAAATAAAACTTTTTCTTTAAGGTTTGAAAAAAGTGTAAAAAAATGTAAATCATTCCAATAATTGTATAGTTATATCAAAGGTTATCGTAGTCGTGCAGAAATTTAGCCGTGCACAAAAATATACAGTAACAAATTATTGTTATTATATAAATGATCAAAGAATTATATGAATATATATGAAAAATTGAGCGCGAAGTCCGATTATTGTGATGAGAATGTATTCCTCAAAGCCGATAGAGCCTTACGTAAATAAACTTCCTTTATAATGTAAAATAAAAACAAATTTGGAAATTATTTTAATTGTAGAAGTTTTGATAAATTTATAATATTTGCAAGTGAATATCTTTTTCTATCTAAGCCGAGCATGATGTGCGAAAACCGGAAAGAGTCGAGCGCGAAGCGCAAGGCACAACAGACGCGCGCCCCAGGCGCGCTTAAACTTGAGAGCCGTGGACAAAGCCCGCGATGAGAATGTGCCCGCGGAGCGGGCAGATTTTTTATAACTATTTATACACACTTCGCACACTTGTGTATTCTACCGCGCGCTCTAACTCATTTCGCTATCGACGGGACCTTAGTTGCCAAATCTCCGCTAAGAAGTGTGAGGCAGCGTTGTAGGATAGACCAGTGCAGCGTCGTCAGGTTAACATTTGTTGATCTGTTTAAAGTCAATTCTACGTAAAATTGATTGCTTTTTTTGTCATATCGTGTCCCTAACTATTGCATAACACATCTCCATGTGTATTATTTGTCTCAATAAAACAATAATTTTGTAATTAATTAATTTCCAACAAGCTGCATTTGGGCGACGCTGCCCCGCATACGAGGGAAACGGTAGCCGCAGCTTTTCTAGAAAAATTAAAACATCTTAGTATTGGAAAATTTGATGGCTTGGTGCGTAAAATGTTATGCTTTGAAAAAAAATACCTTCGAACTTATTAAGTATGAAAAAAAGTTTGTTTTTTTTTAATCAGAAACAGTGATGGACAATTTTAAAGGTAACTAAATGAGTTTTTAAACATTTTTTATAGGAGTTTTCATGTTCATCCTTTTCTTAAATGCAGGCCAGAAGATAAGTAGTGTATCTGCATTGCCGGTTGTATTATTGACTAAATTTATAGTAGAATTACCATCCAAGCATTTGTCAATATTTTGGTGGTAGCCGTTGCCCCGATGAAGAAGCCTGAAGTATTTTTTATATCTAATATATTTTGGATTTGAATGAGGATAAATTTTTATAAAAACGTGATGTCATGATGTCTTATCTATCAGAACATCAAACTTGCATGCTGTAAGTATTTAAAATAATGTTGAAAAAGTTAAACTCCGGCCAGCGAAACTTCCATTCTTTTGATGTAAAAGTGTTTCTCTACATTACTTTCCTTTTTCTATTTGAATTGTCAAGGTTTCTGTTTATAGATTACTCATCAAATAAAATCGATTAATTCAATTTAAAAAACAGTTAAGATGGTTAAAGTATAATGATGTTGTTTGCAAAGACACCTTTGTCCCGATGGTTGCCGCTGCCCCAGTCTACCATACTAAGTCTTAGGGTGAGCCCTAACCTTTTTCAAACTAAAAGTTGTTGAACTCAGTGTTTCTATAAAGAAAACACCTTTCTGATAATTAATGAGTAGCTAGTTGTCAGGCAAATTGAAAATTTCCGAGAGACTTTAATTGAACATTTTCTATTCAGAAGTAATTTAGAATTTAATTTTACTTATTCTAACAAGGGTTTGAAAATTCTTTCTTTAAATATTTAAAAAGTTTACAAACCATATAAAATCAATGAAAAATAAAGAAAGGTCAAGTGCACAAATTTTTCAATAATCTTAATGACAAAAAAAGAATTTCTGCTACATAAAAACCCCCACAAAACGTGCATATTCAAATGTATCCAATTTTTTGATAATACTTTCTTGAAAGTTTTAACGTGAAATAGCACTTCCTAAACAATAATTTATAATGTATAAAACACATAATTAAATTTTACTTATTTTAGAAGAAGCTCGATACTTTTTTTGTTGAATATTTAAGACACTTACAAACGATCTAGACGTAATATCGAATAATGAAAAGTCAAGTGCAAAAATGCTTTGATAACCTTAACGATAAAAACGATTTTTTTCTATACAAAAACTTTCATGAAACGCAGTTTTTAATATATATAATTTCTTATCAAACTTCTTAAATCAGTTTTGCATGTGGAATAACTTTTCCATAACAATGATTGAAAATAAGTAAAATAAATAATTTAATTCCACTTATTTTGAAAAGGGCTCGATAGTGACAAAAAAAGTCCTACTATACACAAACCTTCACAAAACGCATAGTTTGCAATTTATATAATTCTTTGAGAAAACTTTTTAAATCAGCTTTCAATTTCGCATAACAATTCTAATATTTCCTATTTCGAAAGGTGCTTAATACTTCATTTTCCTTTTGAATATAAAATACTTTGAATTCAGAAGGAAAAAGAATTCTTTAAAGAAAATTCGAGTAGAAAAACTTTCAGGTTAAAAATGATTGAGTCACATGATGGTCAGATAAGAAGCATTAACGTGCTTTGTTTTGATACCCCCTGAGTCAGTAAAAACTATTTTTACGAAGGTGTCTGTCTGCAGTCTGTAGTCTTTCGGTAGGCACGACAACTTTTGAAAAAATTATCAGATTGGATTGAGCTTTGGCACACCTTTTTAAAGCCTAAAGGAAAAGGAGAAGCTCGTTATTGAGCTATTTTGGATAAAAATTCAAAAAGTTAAACCATTTTTAACATTTTTGAGAACACTTTTTTCTTAGATTGCAAAATTTTATATACAGATATTAGTAGTGCTCAGTAGGCTGAATAATTTATTCTCATAACTTTTGTTCATAAAAAAAAATTTTTAGAGTTATAGCATTTACAAAATTACAAACAGAATTTTTTTTCATTTTTAACCAAACAACGCATGATATAAAAAAAAAAGATAAAGGAAGAAAAACTTTTATTTTTAAAAGTCCTACAAGATTGTCATAACAAGTTCTTTAATTTTTTCGATAAATCGAAAATTTGAATATTTGATGGCACATAAAATAATGAAAAATTAGGAATTTTACTTCGCGGTCAAACTGTGCAAGATATTAATAAAATGATAAGACAAAAACTATGCATCCAAAAGAGATCTACAAATTTGTTTCACGATTACTTTTTGATAGGACGCGTAGTTTGTGCTTTATTTGTAAAAAAACAACATTGAGAATAAAAATCGTTTACAAATTTGTTATCAATAATTTTTTGATAGAATGCAATGTTTCTGTTTTAATTGTAAAAAATGACATTACAAAATAATCAATTAATTTTAATGACTTAGCGTTCTTCTTTTAATTTCAAATATATTTTTCTATGACTAAGGCAAACACTGTTTGACCAAAAATGGATTTTTAGATTTTTTTGTAGCATTTTCAGTAAGTTAAACCAAAGCTTGATGAATTTAAAGTTTTAAAAAGTGTGAACAAATGCAAAACATCCCAATAATGTTATAATTACAACAAACGTTATCGTCATCGTGCAGAAATTTTGCCGTGCCAGAAAAGTATACATTACATTATTGTTATTATATAGATAATCAGAGAATTATGTAAGTACATATGAAAACATGAGCGCAAAGCTTGTGTATTGTAATGAAAATTTGTTCCTTAAGGCCGATAGAGCTCAAACTAGATAAACTTCCTTTTTAATCTAAAATAAAGACAAATTTGAAAATTACTTTAATCGTAGAGATTAAGACAATTTTATAATATTTGCAAGTAAATTTCTTTCTTCTATCTAAGCCGAGCGCCAAGTCTGTAGAATGAAAAGAGCCGAGCGCGAAGCGCGAGGCAAAAAGTATTTGGAAGCGTAGCGCGAGATACATAAAGTACTGAGCGCGAAGCGCGGGGTATATATTATCGAGCGCGAAGCGCTAAATACAATAAACGCGCGCCCAAACTTGCGAGCGAAGCGCGCGATGAGAATGTGCCCGCGAAGCGGGCAGATTTTTTGCTTTCAAAATGTGTAATTGTTTATTTTTTAATAGTGTAGCAAAATGACGGTGCAAATAGCCGGATATTGTCAGTACGAATAAGGGGATCTGGAAAAGTATCTACTTGCACCGTAATTTCTGTGTGAATAGACAGATTTTTTCGGTACGTGTACACAATCCCTCCTCAATAAACTTTTTTAAAGTCTTGTTAGTTAATTACTTTCACCTTAATATCTTGCTTCAAACACACATACAATTTTCTTAAATTGTAAAAAATTATAATAATAGTATTTTTAAACACTTTTCAAGACCCATAATCTTTTTTATGCTGCCATATATTTTCTTATTATTCAAATAATAGAAAAATTATATAAGTATACAGGTAATTACCAAAAGGTTAACTATTTTTTGTCCCAAATATTTTTTTTAATCAATGATTTTTTTTCAATATCACATATTCGTTTAGAAATAAAAAATAAAAAGCTACAAGCTGAAAATTGAAATTTTTAAAATAATATTAACGACATTTTCGTATGATTTAAGATTCATAGATATCACTTCTATTTAATTAAAAAGGATAACAATCAAGAAAAAGGTTTAATATTTTATTTGTAAAATTATTTCAACTTGAGAAAACCAAGAATCCAACCAGCAAATTTTTATTTTGGAAAATAAAGTGGAATTGAAATTTTTACTTTTTGTGAATGTGATTTCTAAAATTTTAATAATTTAGAGTGAAAAATTTCGAAAAACACTTCAAAGTCTGTCCCGATTCGAAGATAAGTCTTCGCATTAAAAAAATATAAAAAAGTGGAATATCAAGTGATTAAATAACTTCTTCTATCAGAACTGAAAATTAAACAATACTGTTGATTAGAAAATAATCCCCCTCTCGTATCCCAATCTCAGTAACAAGTAAGAAGCGCTTACAAGCACACAAACATACGCACAACGAACGAAACGCGCAAAGTGCGCGGTGCTATGAAAAAACGTTCACTGCGCATTTATAGTTTTCAGTGACTGGTGAACGGAATTCCACACGGAAAGAAATGTTGATAAGCCGCTATACTACGCCCGAGCACGTAGCGCCACCCGACGCTTAGTGCAACGGTATGCTTTGTTTGAGTGAACAGCACGCCTATTTTAAGAGAACAATTCACCCTTCCCGGCGGAGAAGAGAAGAGAAAAAAGGTTCAAATTTGTTTTAAATTTTAACAATTTTCATGATAAGTGCTAACTATGATTAAATATAATATAAAACAGTGAACCTGTTACAGGCTAGTCTGAACATTATTTATTTAATTTTTTAGTCCGTTTTCTCCTAATTCGGTTGTCTTCCGCAAGTCAAAAATCTTATTTATATATTTTTTCTGGCTACTTAGGACAATAGCATTCGATAGCTTATAACTAAAATGGAAACTTTCATTTTGGTTCTTTAAGAAAATTAACATTTTTAGGAAAACCCCTTTTTTTCTTGCAGATAGTTTTTTACTGACGAGATCGATTTTCTAAGTAAGTAATAAAATTTTTCTTTAAAGTACACGTGAAAAACTCTTTTTCACTTTTTTCACTTTTTCACATTGCGATTTCTGTCCTCGCGAAATTATTTAATATGTAAAAACGCTATAAATACTAGAAATTACGTATTTTATCAAAACACTTTTCAGAATTTGTTTCACTCTGCGATTTGTAGTTTTAATTTTAAACAGAATAACCTAAACTCGAGGTATAGTTGGAAAAGTTAAACAGCGACAAGGTATAGAGTATTGATTAAGACAAATGTAGGCTTTAAATATTTAAAGTAGGGTCAGCGTTGAGAAAGAGAGGTTTTGTAGCATCAAAGTAGGTTCTTGAATTAGAAGAATGTAGCTTCTGAAGATTTAAAGCAGGGTCTGTAGGATTAAATGGAATAAGTAGCTGCAGGTTCAAAGTAGGGTCTAAATTTTGACTCGGGTAATCATTATCATATGGCTTTTTTTATGTAAAATAAATTAACTTTTAACTGGATTATAAATAAAATAGTTTCAAAATAAATAATTTAAATTGACGAGACAAGAAAACATTAACTTTAGGGACTATTAATATATATACTCTAATATAACACCCTATTATTCATTTTAGACTATTTACCAAATTTTTGAACAATAGACATATCATTTTTTCCTATTATTGACAAAAATAAAGATTGTTTGTACGCTGGTCTTATCCTTGAAGATTATGCTGAATTTTATTGGTGAATATAATAATAATTATAAGTATGATGATAATAATCAGATATCTATAGTTTCACGTAGATTTAAACCATTTCGCACATAAGCATTTGTCCGATTCAATCCGCATTCTATTTAGACTCTTGCTTTGCAGTTTTAAAACAAGAAGTTCATAATACACTTACATTCTTAAAAAATAGTCTATTCTGCACTAAGGAGGCAACGTAAATCTTTGTACAGCCAAGCGTGATTCATTGCAAACACGCGATGCCGTAGAAAGACTTTGCCCCTTTCGGCACAAAAGATAGTTAGGCTAATGAAAGTATGTTTTTCGAGTTTTTTCATGAAATTACGTCTTACGTTTGAGGTTAGTTTAAAGGAAAAAGTACGGCGTAGAACATTTGGTATGGGGCGAAGTAACGAATGCGCATACGCGTAGGACAGTAAAGTACATCCCTATCAACAAAGAGATACTTAGCTTCTCCAAAAAAAAACACTCGAAAAAGCCAGAAAAAATACTCGTGTTACATAAAAAAAAATTTCTACTACTTGCAGAAATAGGTGCACAGTTCGATTGTTACCCAAATGGCGAACGTATTCCTTGGTGCGGACCTTTTTGTTCTTCCGGCAAATCTCAGTCTCCTGGAAAACCTCATCCTTCTGACAAACCTCATTCTTCTGGCAAACCTCATTCTCTTGGTAAACCTTATTCTTCTGGCAAGCCTTATTTTCTTGTCAACCCACTCACTTCTGACAGGCCTCACACCCCTGTCGAGGCTATTTCTGCTGCCAGTCCTGCTCCCTCTGAGGGACTTGAAAATAGGCATGTACAAGAAGAATTTAAAAGACTAAGGCATATTTGGCTAATTCCTATTTTGAATTCGAGCCGTATATTTGAGTTTCGACGATACGTTTTTCCTGTGGATAAACCAATTCAGAGGAAATTAGCACATAATGAATTTGCACCCTTTCTAAGGCAAGAATATATTGTGTTATCAACACCCAATGGTGAAGCTTTTGCAACATTGCAAAACAGTAAATTTTGTGCTGGAATATATAATTTATCTCAAAACCGGGTGAAAATAAATATGAACAACGGCACGGTTACCCGAATGACCACCGAAGAAATCAGCGACAGTCCAGTAGGCGGCCGCCGTTCAATATCACTGAATTTTACAGAAGTACCTGCGCTAAAGCAAACCACAATCTTCCACAACAATAATTCAACGCATCCTTTGATTACTACCAATAACTAAAATTTCCCATGAACAGATCAAAATGGTCATTTTCTATAAGTATCACGTGATCCTTTGTAGATATGATAAAATGGACTACACTTTTAAATTCGTTATCCAAAGAATATAATTATTGTAGGTAAACGAATTAATTAATGCGCAAAAAATAAATACCATAAGAGGAAATCATACAAACCATTTGTAAAATTTTGAGTGAATATTCCGCGAAGGCTTTGAGAACCTTTCAGGATAACATTTTTCTTGTACTGAGTAGGGTTTCATAATATAAATTAAAGTCTGCCTTGCGGCCAGGAGCGAGACTCAGAAAACTTCTTGAGCTTTTTTTGGGTATGTGTTGCTTGTAGGGTAATTGAAGACTTAGCCAATTCTAATTATTTTCAATCTCATGGTTTTGGTGTCAACTGTACGTTAACCACAATACAAGCCATATATTAGTGTTCGAAATTAGATATTCTGTAAAAGAAAATAGATAAAATTTGTACAGAAAACTGAGATTGAATAAACTTTTGAATCTGTATCGCAAAATTCAACAACTTTATATTCAAAACAATCTGAATGTTAAAGATTTGAAATGAAGCCTTACAAATTGTATGATTTATTAATTAAAACATTTAATGAGAAACATTTTTTTACCAAATATATAGATAACTTTAGAATTAAAAAGTAAAATTGAAACAGTGCCAACCTGATTCGTGCTGGTCTAACTTTTACGTTATTTAATTAAATTCATCAATTCTAAATACAACTAATTGCAATTCGAAAGCATTCCTAAAATTATATTTAAAATGATAAAATAAGCTCTTTAAAATTATAAATAGCAGTTCAAAATTAAATATTTAAATCACATGTGCAGTTTACTGTTACGTGTGGAAGGGAGTGCCCAATTTACATTATTAGTTCAAAATCTACCGTTTTATCTGCATCAGTAGTCTAAAAGTTAATAGTAGAAAATTTCAGTATAATGCATATGTTGAATACACATCAAGATGAATGAGGAACGTAAATCAGCCAATAAATTGAATTTTTCAGTAATTGGTTTTCTCTTCATATGAAATAGAGGTGATCTTGGTTAACTCTGAAATCAGCGTTGAAGTTAAGGAATTTGGTGATTACTTTGGGAATGAATTCTTTTTGTTGTAGATCCCGCAATAAAAGTAAAACAACAAGTATACAAAAAATAAACGTAACTTCACGGCAATCAGAAAAATGAATAAGATTAGAACAATGAAGTTTAAAACTTACCAGACGTAGAATAATTTTGCTGGAGTTGAGTTAAATAAAAAGATAGTCGAACTCTGCTCCTAAGGTGTTTATTTATCCCCCAATTAAGACATAGGCAAGTAATGATATTTCTTTAAGAGCGATTGTATTTATCAAGACTAACACTCATTGTTCTAAGACCACTTCAAATCTTCTTGATATGGCCTTATGTCAGTGCCTCTACAAGACGATTGTTCAATGTTGGCTCTTAATTTTTATCAAAAGGATTGATGTAAATATTTATAATAAATTTGTGATGTCCCGAATGTCAAACTGTTTCTTTTGGATAAGTTATTTTTGGAAATGGTGGGCTTAGCTTAAGCTATAGAGGAGAGTAGGGCAAAGTCGTCATCCGGCAGTTTTGAGGTAACTCTAAACCATATGAACGTATTTCTGTTAGAGAAAGTCGGCCCTAACGTACCGACATTACCGACAAATTTGGTTACATTCTTGCGTACGTAGCGTTTTTTATCGCGTGGCAAGGGTTTTCAGCAGTGCAAAGTAATTTTTAACGCTCGAAGAATTTTCGGTCAAGGGTCAATATTTCCGCGCGGAGAATAATCAAGACATGTAGGTTTCATTTAAAAAGTTTTCTAAAAATAACCATTGCACTATTATATTTTTTCCAAATTGCATTATATTTTTCACTTTGTATAAAAAATGTCGTAGGGGCATTGTCGTCACTGTACATGCGGGGCAAAGTCGGGGGCCGTTTAAGTATTACGTAAGCACAATTTTCTGCATTCTTGA
>JAUELO010005493.1:0-11748 GCA_032357855.1 Amphibolips quercusostensackenii
TGGGTATTAAATGAGCCCTAACTGAGCTCCTAATTATAGCATAGGGCAAACGTTGTTTGAGCAATGTGGCACTTTCAGGTTTACCCACCTAGAAAAGGGGCTGCAAAAGAGCAAAGGGAAGAGCGACTGGATGCTGAAGTTGTCCTGCGGTTGTTTTGGCTAAGCGTCATCCACCAACCTTACTTAGGTAGTGAGACACGATTCTCTAATTACAGCTTAGCGAGCCTTGATCCGTCCTGTTTCTGATGTGCTCAACTTGTCCTAAATCTTCATACTCTTTAATGAATTAATGCTACTTTTATAACGAATCCAACTTCTTGGTGAGTCTTCTTTCTAAAGCAAAATATCTTTGACGCGCCACGCCGTTAGATTTTCCCAGTTTTTTTTATGTTGGTTTTTCAGAAGGTAATCGTACAACATACTTGCCTGAATAATCACGTTACACCTTAGCAGTAAAATTATTTTTGCATGCTTCCTCCTCTTTCGAAAAATATAGCCTCTTCTCGCTCTCTTCTATTTTCCAAAAGTTTTCTAATTGTAAGCTAAGGTTGTTCCTGATTGAGTGACACTTAACCCTTTGTTGATTCCAGTTAGATTTGACTTTGAGTGTTATAAGACAGCTAAATTTAGTGCAAATTTCGCAAAGGGACATAATAAAGGTCTCGAGATAAAATCAGACCGAGCTAAAAAAAACCCAGACGCCGTGAAGGGGCAGCGGTTCTGCTACTGAAATGATCCCAGATGCATGCCTATGACCCTTGTTTTGTCAAGCATATCTACTATTGCGGTTAGCAATAAAACTTCTTCAAGGAATCTCGGAAGCCTAACCACTCATCATATACACCGAAAAAAGTAGGAGGATCGAGCCTTGACAAAGGAAAACGTGTTCGCATTGTCATTGACCATACTTCCAAAGAGGGTATACGCCTTATGATTTCTCTTAATGTTTGAGGTTTGGAATCGTGCCGAGAATTCAGCTCAGCTTTGAGCACCGCTATACGATTTCTTTACAAAATTAAGTCAGAATTGTTTACGTCGGATTAGGAAAACCAACTGCAAAGCGTTTTCTTATTTATAACTTTTGTTGATATCAATAATCATTTAAAATAATTATGCAAAATTCTGTTCTTTCGTCCTCGCGATTTGGATGTGGAGCCAATAACTCCATGACAGTTTAAGGCTTGTCATAGTCGCTTGAGGTTCCTTCAATCTTTTTTAAACGCCATATTATTTCCTCTACATCTGTTGATTTATTGGACTTAACATTTGAATATTTACCAAGAAAAGTTTTAAATTCTATCAATTAAGATTGACAGTTCTTTCTAATTTGTTTTGCTTTTTTGATCTCAGCCATTGTACTCTATGAATATTACCTGAATAAATACATAAGGAGATACAAGAAATTATTTTAATACGCTCACTTGATTGACGGCAATACTGAATGTTTGCGCAGATGACATTGACAGTTCGCGAAGCTTCTGTTGAATTTGAGGATGGACAAACTGACGATTCTCTGTTCCAGTATTTGGCTTTTAGGTTTGCGTCCTCTCCATTGAACCTCGTGATGATATTCGTAGACAATTTTAGATACACTAAACTTTTGATCACAGCCTGTTGTCGGGGGTTGTCTTCAAATTTTTTTATTCTAAAGTCACGGGGATCCAAAAATAAACATTAGGGCCGCCTGAACCGTTTCCATAATATAGTATTTCGCAATACACTCGACTGAGTACGCGCGCACGTGCGGCTCTTCCGAGGCAAGAATTGCAACGTCTATCGCCCTGCGCACTGGAAAAACCTGGTAAAGTAGCCGTTCTAGGAAGACCAAAACCGGAGGGACTGAAGCCGAGAGTTTGGTGTATATCGATAAAGTGTCCAGAAAAATTTCAATTAGGTTTTTTTATTTTACAGTGTTTAAAAAATTTTTTAGGAAACCTTTAATTCAGATTATAAGAAATTCAGTACTTGCAGAAATTTAAAAGGAATTAAAAATTTTTTATACATTTTCGGAAATCTTTTAAATTTTACAGTATTTTTAATCTCTTTAAAACTTCAAAAATTCCTAAATATATTTTTAACTGACGCGAATTATTTCTAAAATTGCATTAAAATATTCTAAATTTATTTTTTCCAATTTTTAAGCATTAATTTTTTTCCTGAAAATGTTACTATTCTACTTTTGGTTAAAAATTTATATAGTAATGAAAAATTGGTCGTTTTGGTTGAAACTTCATTTTTTTTTAAATTTTGTCTTTTTCGTAAAAAATTTATTACGAATATGACTTCTTTCAAATTTAAACTATTTTTTGAATCTTGAGCAACTGAAAATATGATTTCATTTTGTAATATTTTTTTTGAATATTAAAATATTTATTATTTATGGAATTTAAAAAATTGTCTAGAATACAAAGAAATGTGTTCATCCTTGGCCTATTTATCTTTAAAGAAAAGTGTCAACCAGGAACGTGTTTACGATAACTTTTTACACTCTCATCAGAAAAGGTACTAGATTTGTGTAAAGTTTGACTCCCCCCCCCCTTCTCCCCGTTTTTGTCAAGCGTCCACGTTTTGAGGTCCCCTGAACCCAAAAAATAGGTTTTCACGAATGTGACTGCCTGTATGTCTATCGGTATGTATGTGTGTTTGTATGTCTGTTTGTATGTATGTCTGTAAGCACGATAACTTTCAAAAAAATTAGCAGATTATATTGGCCTTTGGTATATTTTTTTTAGTATCTCAAATTCAATGACAAACTCGTTACCCAGCCATTTTGAAAAAAAATTTTTAAACTGCATATTTTGAAAATTTATGAGACAACATTTTTAAGATAAAAAAATTTTATTTACATTAATAAATGGTACTCAAAAATACAAACAATTTCACGATATAAAAAAATTGTATCTAGAGAATAAGGCTGCATTTTAAACACTCTACAAGATTATCTCAACAACTTTCTTTAATTTTCTTTAATAAATTAAAAATTTGAATTTTGACCGCAAAAAAATTATTGAAAAATAAAAAATTCAGTTTTGCGGTCAAACTATACAGGATACGAAAAAAACTGTTATAACAAAAATTGCGTGTTCACAAAAGATCCACAAATTTGTTATGCATTACTTTTTGATAGAACGCGTACTTTTTGTTGTATTCGTAAAAAACTGTATGATGAGAGAAAAATGGAATTTCCAGACAATCGACACATAATACAAACAAATAAATAAACAAAGTTTGGTGAATCAAAAAAGAGCTACAAATTTTTGAGAATTATTTTTTCAAGGGATGTCTTGTTCTTGTTTGAATCATAAAAAATAACCTTGTAAATAAAAAATAAATAATTTTTAGAAAAACGACGCGAAGTGCGAAGAAAAGTAAATGACAAAAAGTGTGCGTTCAACAAAGATCTACAAATTTTACATCTATTACTTTTTGATAGGACGCGTTTTTTGTTTTTTTTTAAAGAATTGAACTCTTGAAAATTCGTATTTTTTTGTGGAATTTCGCTGTTTTTAAATTTAAATTTATATATTATTTGTTTGGAATAGCAACTATCCTATTTTATTTAGAGAATTCATATTTTTTGGCTAGAACTTTAACTACTTAGTAAAAAGTGAAACAATTTTGTGAAAAATTAATGTTACACTTTTTTGTGAACACAATAACTTGCAAACGGTTGCAGATAAATTGATGAAATTTGGAGAGCTTATTTTCACCTCTAATATCATAAAACTAAACAAAATATTTCTAAAAATATTTCTCACATTTTTTGCTAGCACCTCATAATTTATGATAAACATTTTCTCATTCTCATAATTTAAAGTTGATAGAGTAAAAAATCTATGGTAATAGATAAAGTTTGAAAATGAGATTTTTGATAGTAACACTTTTTTTATTAAAATTAATTCAAAGTTGATGCGAGAACATAATAGATTCTTTGGTTTGAGACGAGTCGATTGACCAATAATACAAAATACATTTGATTAAAGGTTGAGGAAGTTATCGCTATTTACATTATATTGAAAATCTATGTCTGTAGTGAAAATCTTCTTGTTCTCATAACTCAAAGTTGATGTAATAACAGAAAAGATGCATTGATTCGAGACGAATTAATTGACCTGTAATATTGTTACATTTTATTTAAGAGTAGGAAAAATATGATAATGCATAATATTTGAAAATACCGTTTTCTATAGTGAAACTG
The DNA here is from genome assembly GCA_032357855.1 of Amphibolips quercusostensackenii. Taxonomy (NCBI): domain Eukaryota; kingdom Metazoa; phylum Arthropoda; class Insecta; order Hymenoptera; family Cynipidae; genus Amphibolips; species Amphibolips quercusostensackenii. The sequence goes on from JAUELO010005493.1 coordinate 4,199, forward strand.
TTTTCATTAACATAATTCAAAGTCGATGCAAAAACATAAAAGATTCCCTGTTTTGAGATGAATCGACTGACCTATAATATTCACACATTTTATTAAAGAGTGAGGACGCTATGTTCATTAATATTATATTAAAAATCGATTTTCAAACTAGAAATGTTTATATTCTCATAATTTAAAGTTGATGCAAGAACACAAAAGATGTGCTAATTCAAGACGAATTTATTGACCCATAATATTAATACATTTTATTGAAGAGTAAAAAAGATATGGTAGTGCATAGAATTTGAACATAATCAAGGCAACTAAGAATATATTTCCGATGACTTTATGCTATGATTCTTGTTAAATGACGAAGAATTACTCATTATTTAAACAATTTTTATAAACAAAATTCAGAGTTTGGCTATTTTACACTTTTCGATGACTCTTTCTCACAATATTTTGCAAACTTAATAATTACTAATTACTTTAACAATTTTTGTAAACAAATTCAAAGCTTGACCATTTTTCAAGGAATAGACTTTTGGTTATTAATTAACAAATAGACTCTTGGCTCTTTGTTAACAAACAGGCTCGATTTTCTTACCATATTAATTGAGAATATCTTTTCAATGTATTTTTTGCATCATGATCAAAGTTTGACTATTTTTCAAGGAATAGGCACAATTTGGCTACGGAGTCAACTTAGAATGTCTTTCCGATGACTCTTTTCTATGTCGCTTGGTGAATTTACAATGATTATTAATAATTTAAACAATTCTCATAAACAAATTATGAGTTTGGCCATTTTTTAACGAATAGGCTCAATTTGTTTACGGAGTTACAAAGAATGTTTTTCCAATAACGTCTTTCTATAATTCTTTAAAAATTTACAATAATTATTAATTATTGAAATTATTTTTATAAACATATCAAAATTTAGCTATCTTTTTAAGAAATAGGCACAATTAGTTTACTGAGTCAATTAATAATGTCTTTTTGATGACTCTTTGCTAGGCTGCTTCGTAAATTTACAAAATTTAATGATTATTGAAAAAATGTTTATCGACAAATATCAAAGTTTGGCTATTTTTTAACGAATAGGAAAAGTTTTTACAGAAATCACTAAAAATATCTTTATGGTGACTTTTTTTTATTATGCTTTGCACATTTGCAAGATTTGTTTATTATTTTAAAAAAATTTATGACAAAATCAGGAGTTTGGCCATTTTCTGGAGAAAATGGCTCAGCTTGTTCATGAAATCAACAAAGAATTTATTTCAAATAACTTCTTTCTACAATACTTTGCAAATTTACAGGAATAGATGACTATTCAAACAATATTCATTTAACAAAATCAGAGTTTTGCTATTCTGAACTTACATAAAAAAATGCATGCCGCTATAATCTCTTTCAAAATAAGAATTAGGCAAAAAATAATTAGACTGTTAGGTACTACCTAAAAACGAAAAAAATCTGCCCTCCCACATAAAATTATCATTGTCACGAAACAATTAACACCTATAATTATATTCTTTCTATTGAAAAATCTTTTTTTAAGGGGTCAGTAATAACACTGTTTACCTTAATTTCCTTTTTAAGAAAATAGCTTGTTACAATAACGTGTTATCTTTTTTCAAAGTGATGTAACATAACTGTAACTTCTTTCTTATAAAACTGGAACTTACACAAAAGACTTAGTTATCAATGATTAACACTAATTTGTCGTATCAACAGTTAGGCCGTTGAAGCTTCTCAAATAAAAACTTTCTAAAGAGAACTTATTAAAATTGTAGAAAAAACTAAGAAAGTACGTGACAGACTAAACAGATCAGCTATAAAATTTTATTTTTTACTTTTTAAAATGTTACAAGTATCATCTGTGTAGAATTTGTTTCAATTCTATTGAAAATTTATTTGTTCTTTAGTGCTAATATGAAATTTTTTCCGTGTTATTTTTATGTATACATATTCTACAAAATTTGTCATTGCTTGTTTACCAAATAATAATGAGACTAGTATGACAAGTAATGGCCATGATTCTGAAATGTGATTCAAAAACTTTTAGTTCCTGTTATTCGTAAACTAGGTATAAATTGTACGCTAGTTCAGTCTTCAGCAAGGTCTTTATTTAGCGCACAAAAAAAAGGAAATGCAATTAAATACATTTTTCAAACGATTGGGCAAAGCAAAAACTATAATTCATCAAAATTTTTGGAAAAATTTTCTAATCCAAATATAATAATTTACCCTCTGATCTCCAATGTACATTTTAAAAAGGGACAAAAAATCAATTTCTTCTTTTGCACGTTTTCGGTGTATCTTACCTAATGAGTATACGTACTAAAGGCAGACAAAATTCAAATGAATGTACATTAAAACAGAATAAATAATTTTCACTAAAATTATGTATTTTAAAAATATTTTGTTCAGTAAAGTCATAAAAAAGTATTGGCACTTTTTTTTGGTCCGCAAATATTTAATTTATAACATAACTTAAAAATTGCAGGGCACGTTTCTAAAACATCCTATGTCCAAGAAATACCGTTTTCTACAAAGAAGAACGACAATTTTTGTATTCATCTATGTCTTTTTTCATTCACTTCTTGTATTTTTGACTTCTCCCTTGTACTAATAGCACAAGTAAAAGACCTAGTACTTTTTCCGCAAAAATGTATTGAATTTACAATATTTATTCGCGAAAAAAATTATTAGATCTAATACTTATCTAAGCTTTTTTTCACGAGGGCAGTCTTTTAACTTACACTATGTATGGGTCAAATGCTTGCACTATTAAAAAAAAAATAGAGAAGTTGGTAGCTCATAGGGAAGATTGCGAAAAAGGAAGATGAATTTTTTTGATCGGGTACTTGTTCAGGTACCGCTACAGTGATTCACTGTCATTCTACGAGTCATGTCCTAAATGTGTGAAACCAGCAAAGTGGTTTGCTCTAGAGTTACAGTTAATTGCGAATAACTGCAGAAAAATAAAGGCATCTCCATTTCCAAAACAGGAGCTAAAACCAAGATAACAGGAAGCTTTCTTTAAAGCTACTACTTGCTATTCTATCAGAAAGCCCTTCAACTACTGATTAAATGTTTCGCGATCACTGTCATCTGACGGGAAAATATAGAGGTCCCGCGCATAAACACTGTATTATAGCTTACCTAAACTCCAACGTCATACCAGTTTTATACCACAACTTGAGTGGGTACGTTGCTCACTTTATTATTTGCGACATTGACACACAGTTTTAAAGTAAAGTGAAAATTCTCGCAATAAATCCTGGAAAATACATATCTTTTACATAATATGTTCAGAGAACACAGATGAAGTTCCGATTCATCGACTCATTTAGATTTATGGCATCTCCTTAGAAAAGGTAGCATCGTATCTCACTGAGTATGAAATTGTGAGTGCACTGCTTTTAATATTGAAAAGAGAGAAAGTTGAACTTCTCTCGCGGAAAGGTGTTTTTCTCTATAAATACCTGAACTGGAGGGTGAGACTGAAAAAAAAAACCAGCTTCCACCAGAAGAAACGTTTAACAGTACCCTGAATAACTCATCAATATCTGATGAAGACTATGAACATGCATTTAAGGTATGGTGTTCTTCAGTATCAAAACTCTCATTGAATACGTGAAATTTTACATAAAGCCTAATATGTTGCTGTTGGCTGATGTATTTGGAAATTTCCGAAAACAGTGTCTTATGGTTTACAATCTCAAACAATAACATTTCTACACGACTCTTGGCTTCACATAGAACGCCATACTTGAATATACAGGGGTGCAATTAGAGCTCCTTACTAACGTTAGTATGCTACTGATGATTAATGATGAGAAGGGCGGGGTGAGTCAATACTCCTACCGATACGCTATTGCCTACAACAAGTACTAGATAGTTCTCAATGAAAGTAGGGAAATCGTCTACTTTGTATATTTCGATTCAAGCAGCCTGTATGGTTGGGCAAAGGGATAACGCCTTTCTTATGGTGGCTTTGAGTGGGTTAAAAACTTAGTGAATTTTTATTTTAATGTTCCAGATTATTCATCATTCGTGCTATTCTATAACTCTATTTGTACTGTCTGCCCGAACTTCACGATGAGCAAAATAGTTTATTGTTCTACCCGAAACACTTGAAGCGACCAGGCTTCAGGCAAGAAAAGCTTTTAAATACTTTTGTACTGAACAAAGGTACGTTCTCCATCACCGAGCTCTCTAGCACGCTCTTGCAAATGGCCTTGTATTAATCAAAATTCACAGTTTACGACAGGACAATGGAGAATATATAATATAATATTTAATATATATATAATATATATATATATATATAATAATTACGGCATTTGTTAGTTTGCGGAGCAAGATGTACAATACCCGCGTGAATCGTGAGGACTTTGTTAAAAAAGCTAAAGGTGCATAAGCAGCTGTTGTAAAAAAAAGTATAAAATTTGACGATTACACCTAATGCTTGAGAAGTTTTAGTATTCAATTCAGAACGCAATATGTGATCAGTTCAAGACTAAATAACTTTGAATCGACTAGACACCCTTGCATAAGGGCATTATAGAATCAATGCGATGAATGTCGAACATGTTTTACGTGATAGTGATGAAGAAATGCTAGATCTTCTCACGAAAGATTAGATTAAAGTTTGTGAATATTTGTAAATAGTAGATGTGAGAGGCGTTTCGCATAAAAGCAAAATCTATGTATATAAATTGCTTATATATTTATCAAAAACCGTACATCCAGTAAGTGCAAGCGTAGACTTAGTATTGTGAATCTTTTAAATAAGTTTAACATTCAATCATCGTTAATTCATTATTGGTTTACCTTTGGTTCAACATTGATTCAACGTTAATTAAACACGAATTCAACGTTCATTCAACCTTGCACAGAATTAATTCAACATTCATTTAACACTGATTTATCGTTCATTCAACCTTGCACAAAATTGATTTAACATTCCACAGTGTTGATTACATATATGATTTATCTATCTGGCTTTTATGTGAACTGTTAAAACCTAACCACTTTACAAAGACTTTCTTGACACGTTTTTTGATCACCTTTTCTACAACATATACGTCAGGATGTTTCAGTTTAAGAAGTTCTTGTTAATAAAATCCACCAGCGATGAATTTATTCTGTTATTCCTTAAGCTTGTGCGTCACAGATTTTGACATCATCACCCGATTCAGAGTGATTATCTCTTGTTACCAACCTTGAACTATGGCCTTCTCTTGGCAATGTTTTGTGTTTTTTTTAACATTGCATCAGCTTATCTTCATCCTTAGTAGCGACATATTTTAACTTTATACCGAAAGATCGATGATTGGTACTATTGTACTTGGGGATGAGAGTAGGTGAAATGTCTACTCACTTATAGTTGCCTGTTTAGCTAAATTGTAGCTACATATTATTCTTAAGCGTGCTGCTACATCGCGAATTGAAACTTTGGTTATAATACCTAAATAGATGCAAACCATTTTTTTTTTTTTTTTTGGAAAACTAAGTGACTTATCCGATTATAAATCTAACTGCGGTAAATGCGCTACTGACGATAAAGCAGAAACCGCGAGGTAATTAAAGTGCCATACACAGGAGAATAAAGACTTGGTTGATACTGATAATTTAATAAAGCGCGGTAAATGAAAAATTCACACATAGGTTTTCCCGATGTAAAATGATCAAATATTACCAATCAATCATTGTATGTGACGCGGGATGAGAGAAGGCACCTAAGCGTCAAAAATTCGATTTACGATCTTTGCTCGTTTCCTATAGTTTTTGACCTCCTCTAATACGTATAAAAATTTAAAGTCATTTATCTTTAACAACAGCGTAGATATAGACATTTCAATTTGATGCCACTGTGGAGTTTGCGTATGGGAAGTGAACTGCTGACTGGTAAACGCACTTTCAGGATCAGCACATAGGTCAGAGGACCTTTTCGTTGGCAAATATGACGACACTTGCCCTACAATGGAAAAGGGCTACGAAGCAATGTCACAAAATAAAAAAATCGTTCGGACGTGCCGATTTTAGTTTCTGCGCTAGGCCAATTTATCAGATGACTATGTCTGCAAAATTGTTTTCTTGCACTCTAAGGCTTCCGTGCTGCCGCTTTTGAAGCATTTGTCTACTTTCTACTATTTTAGAAATAATATATTCTCAGTTAAGTGTGTGTGTTTGTCTGTGTGTGTGAAATGTACGTACTTTAAAGTTGCAACGTTTCAAACTCATTCGCATGATACTGTGCAGCATTCATCGCACAAGTGAATGAGTACGAAAATAGTCAGACATTCTGCAAGTAAAAGTGTCTGACTACATATAAGGGAATATGAATAATCATCATATAAAATCTTTATTAATTGAAGGTCAAGTGCGAAGAGGCGCGATCATTGACTGTTGCGGGATACAGAGTACTACTTGCTCATGTGAGTCATTCGACACTCAATATCAAGAATTGCGCATATCAAGTATCATCTCGCTGACTTATGAAAGAACGTGCTATCCTGCATTTTTGCCAAATACGCGAGCCACCATATCATATTTCCTACCGTGCTTGCCATCATACAATTTTTTTAACCATGCGCGCTGTTTAACAATTTAGTCAAAAATGCGTGACTTTTGGCCCGAATTATCATCTATGTACCCTAGAGTAACTCTAATTAGTTGTATTATGTTCCCTGTAGTCATACTGACAACTTCGATCTACAAGTTGATCTGAACAACTCGCCCATTTTTAACTCTTCATGGACCTAGCAGCAAACCATCAAGTTGTAAACTAAGTCCCTTAGGTTTTAGTCGTCGTAATGTCATTTTTCAGATAAAGTCCGTTGTGTTGACGTTTGTAAAAAAAAACTCAAGAGTAGATTTCCGTCGCTGCTTTACATAATATACGGAGATCCAATCGTGAAGTAAAAATTGAGTCCTTTTCCAAAAAGTTCTTTCTGTTAAAGTTCGTGAAAAAGATAATAAGTGTGGAATTGGTAGCTGTTTAGGACTCTGTATCTCCCTACTACATATGGAGCAGTGATCGTGTATCATTTCACTACATTAAACAGTCACTTCGAAGTAACTTGAACAAACACCCGGTAGAGTTCCGTCGCTGCTCTACAAAATATGCGGTCATCGAATAGACAAAACATTCCCTTCTCTCTCTCTCTTTCTCTATCTCTCTCTCTTTCTCTTGCCCTTTCCCATATAGAATGGTAACTGTAAGTTTTAGCTCATGTAACAGTTTATCTCCTCTTATTCTCTTTAATCAATCATATGTTAACTCAAGTGCACCGCACTTATTTTGAACACTGTATTGACGAAATCTCTAGAAGATTTTCAGTGACAACAAACCCACAAACAAATAATTGGTCAGGCCTTAGGAACCTGACCTTACAAACAACACTAGTTTTTCTCTCTTTCTCACTTTTTTAAGATACCCTCACCATTTACTCGGGACGTGACACAAAACTAGCCAAATGCCCTTGTGTCTGCGATCTCACATCCCCTACCACCATCGTGCCGACCTGCGCTGCGTGAAAACGCATCATCCCTTTGCC
>JAUELO010005520.1:0-11747 GCA_032357855.1 Amphibolips quercusostensackenii
ATTCCGTGTCAGCCCACGAATTTTAAATTTTCCAAATTTGTTTCTTGCATACGTTTATACGTCGCTTGCACTTTTCGTACATCCAAGATTTTCGTTTGTACCCTTACAGTTACGAAATCAGCAGCAAAATCAGAATTCCGTGTTAGCCTCTCGAAGTTAAAATTTTTTTAATTTTCTTTTTGCACACGTTTGTACGTAGTTTTTCCTGTTTTTACATTCAAGGTTATCGTTGGTACCGTCACGTTTACGACATTAGGGGCAAATCAAAATTTCCTGCAAGTCCATTGAAGTTTTAATTTTTCAAATTTTCTTTTTGCACACGTTTGTACGTAGTTTTTCCTGGTTGTACATTCAAGATTATTGTTTGTACTGTCACGGTTACAAAATTAGAGCAAATCTTTTTGCATACGTTTCTACATAGTTTGTACTGTTAGTACCATTAAGATTTTCGTTTGTACCCTTACGGTTACAACACTGGGGGCAAATCGAAATTCCATGTCAGACCGCTCAACGTTAATTTTAAAAATTTTTTCTTGTTGCATACGTTTGTACATCGTTTGTACTGTTTGTACATCCAAGATTTTCGTTTGTACCCTCACGGTTACGAAATTAGGGGCAAATCTGAATTCCGTGTCAGCCCTCCGAAGTTTAAATTTTTCAAACTCTCTTTTTGCATACGTTTGTACGTCGTTTGTACTGTTAGTGCCTTAAAGATTTTTGTTTTTACTTTCACGGTTCCCACATTAGGGGCAAATCAAAATTGCGTGTCAGCCCCCTGAACGTTAATTTAAAAATTTTCTTGATGCATACGTTTGTACATCGTTTGCACAGTTTGTACATCCAAGATTTTTGTTTCTACCCTCACGGTTACGAAATTAGGGGCAAATCAAAATTCCGTGTCAGCCCTGAGAGTTTTGAATTTTTCAAATTTTCTTTCTGCATACGTCCGTACGTTGTTTGTGCTGTTTTTACATGCGAAATTTTCGTTTTTACCCTTACGGTTACGAAATTAGGGGCAAATCAGAATTTCGTGTGAGCCCCCCGAACTTTAGTTTTTTTAAATTTTCTTTTCTTCATACGTTTCTACATCGTTTTTACTGTTTGTACATTTAAGATTTTCGTTTGTACCCTCCTTGTTTCAAAATTACGCGCAAAATTAATTTCACGTGGCTAACTTTACGTAGCCCCCCGAAGTTTAAATTTTTGAAATTTTCTTTTTGCATACATTTGTACGTCGTATGTACTGTTTGTTTATCCAACATCTTTGTTTATGCCCCCATGGTTACGAAATTAGGGTCAAATCAAATTCCTGGGTCAGCTCCCCGAAGTCTCGATTTTTTTAATTTTCTTTTTGCATACGTTTGTACGTCATTAGTTCTGTATGTACATCCAAGATTTTTGTTTGTACAACGAAGCGGATGCAGCGCGGGTTTACAAATGTGCCCCAAGGCGACTAAAGCGCGTAAACGCTAGAGCCGAGTGATTTGTGGAGGGCGTGGCTTAATAAAAGTATTTGTTTGAAGACTATGATTTGTGGTTATTACTAGGAACGCGCTGAAATATTTCTATGCAGCTAAAAAGTGTTCGGGGTCTAAAAGTACCCCACGTTTTTCTTTATGTCCCGACGTTTCACGTTCTCGTTAGAGGGTTAAATTTTTAACATTTTCTTTTTGCATACGTTTGTACTTTGTTTATATTGTTTGTACGTTTATTATTTTCGTTTTTGCCATCTTAGACACCAAGCTGTAGGGAAACCTATGTCACTTTTGTCATTTAGTTGTGTATTTAAAATATAGTTAAAATTTTTTATATATTTGAACAACCAAAATTAAAGTAAATATTTTAACAAAAATATCTAATATAAAAAAAAACTAATTACGCGTAGTAAACGTTTCGCCACTCCGAACTTCATCCAAATGCAGCTTTTTAAAAGGCTTAAATTACATAGGCCGACAAAATTTGTACCCAGAGGCTGGACCCCGAAGGGATTTGATGTCCCAACAATGAATCAGTTGGCAAAATTTTGTTGTATACTTTAGAATTTCGAGATATTTTAATCTAAAAGTGCAAAAACAGTTATTTTTAGCCATATTTGAAAAACGTCATCGAGCAGCTGTTTTTTTTCTGAAAACTGCTTGCGCCATTGATTATTACTTGTTTCTGCATTTCATTTACATATTATAATTTGCGCAAAATGCTTCTTATTCATGAATTATTCCAAACTATGCTCTTGCAACGATTGTATACTCTAACTCTAATTAAAAGTTGGACAAAAAGTGAATTTTTTTTATAAACCCCAACTTTTTATCTCTATTCTAAAAAAAATTGCTAAAAATGCCAAGAGATCGCAAAACCATCACTTATGGGCTTTTTCTAGAACCCTAGAGAACAGTATTATGTCAGTGATATTCAGAGAGTAATATTTTATTCGTATTTTTTTAGTAATTCCTGAAGGGAAGTATTGAATTTTAACTCGGTTCACCTAATATTGACGGATCTTTATGAAATTTACAACGTCTTCTTTTATTTTTGGAAATACGCGTACTTCATGGTGCTTGCGCCACCTCTAAATATATTTCTTTGTTTAAAAAAAAAAGAAATAGATTTATTTTTTTGTGTATTGCATCAATTTCTCCGATGGATGAGAAAATGTGTTGACAAATAGATCTAGGTCCATCGAACCAACCGATATCACCGCATATTGAAAATCGAGGGCGTCCCGCGCTTATCGCAATTGGTTAAAACGTCACGTGGCTCTCTAATAGTGGGGTTGAGGGGGGACGGCCGAGCGTCTCGATATACGAGTCTCAAATGTTTCGATAAATGAGTCTCACGATAAACGCGTCTCTCGATAAACGAGTCCTGACTGTACTTATCGAGTGTATCTCTCAATCCGCATGGTCTTCGATTCAGAGGGTCCAGAATGTGGGACTTTTTGTCCTCTACTATTTTTCAATCTGAGAGAAAGGCATGCAAACGTAGCATGTCTGTGAGTCCACTCTGTTACGTGTTGCGAAGATCAGCCTCCTGTAAAGCCGAAAATGCACAAAAACAAAAACAAGATCGCCCGACAGCACAAGTCGGTTCTCTATTTATTCGCAGAAGCAGTTCAAACGTATGCAAAAAGATATTTGAAAAATTCGAACTTCGGGGGGCTGACCCGAAATTTTGATTTGCCCCTAATTTCGTGAGCGTGAGGGTGCAAACAAAAATTTGGATGTACAAACGACGTACAAATGTATGCAAAAAGAACATTTAAAAAATTAAAATTCGGAGGGCTACGTGAAGCTAGCCCCCTGCAATTAATTTTGCCTGTAATTGCGTAACAAGGAGGGTACAAACAAAAATCTTGAATGTACAAACAGTACAAACCACGTACAAATGTATGCAAAGAAAAAATTTAAAGAATCTAAACTTCGGGCGGCCAACCTCACACGGGTTACTCCTTGTACTGGGTTCCATTCTGACCCCACATTCATGTTCTGTGACAGAACAAAGAACCTCTCCTACAGACTTTTATTAAAATCCACTAATTGAATTTAATTTTTTAGAAGCACTTTTTTTAAACTTATGTAATATTTGCTAAGCTTGTTTACAGTTTTCCTAAAAAATTATTTGATACCCTTTTAAGTGAGTTAAAAAGTTTTAAAGTCAGCAGTGTTTTTTGATAGTACTCGTGCTGGGCGCATCGACAACTTCCGACGGACTTAGCAACTTGGATAAACTATTCCAAGTCTAATAAAATTTGTTCACGAATGTTTTTTGTTACAAGTCACAATTTTATTTCATTTTAGAAATTTTATGTTTCAATTAGGAATTATGTTTATTTATTAAATTTTATATCCTAATTGAGAAGTATATTAACCTCAGACTGAAAAGGAGAAAAATTTTAAGGACATTATTTGTAATATTTTAGGAAAAACATTTTTAGAATACTTTTCGCTTAAAATTCGTATTTCGCTTTCATGCAATTCGAAAGATACCAGAATATTATGTTATATTGTCTTTATGCAGAAAAAAAGAGATTATTAAATTCGACGAAAAATATCCACTGGCTCTCAGTTAAAACAAAGTTCTTACATTTAATCAAATTTCTTTTGTACTAAAGAAATTTCTGGTTGAAAAAAATGTTTTTTTTTGTTTTGATGGAAATTAATCATTTATATCAAATGATTTTTCCTGCTTTAAAATTAATTTTGTTGAAACAGAAACATTGATCTAAAATTCAGAAAAAGAGCTCTTTATCTGCCCACGGAGCGTCAGTAAAACAGCACTTTATTGTACCGCTACGAGCAGCACATAATGTGACAGCAAGAACGAAGAAGTAAGTAAGTAAAAAAGAAAAGAAAAGTGAAACAGGGAAGGGGAAAAGGGAAATCAAAAAGGAAAAATCAAAGGGGAAACAGGAATGGGGAAAAAGGAAAAGAAAAGTATTGAAGGAAAAAAGGAAACAGAAAGGGAAAGGGGAAAAGAAAAAAGGAGGAGAGAAGAAAATAAAAAATACAAAGGGGAAAAGGGAAAAGAAAAAGCGTAGGGGGAACTAAAAGGGAAAAAGGGACACGGAAAAGGGAAAAAAAAGAAAAAAGGAGAAGAAGAGGGAAAAAGAGAAGAGGAAAGAAAAAAAAAGAGGGAAAGAAAAAGGGGAAATGAAAGGGGACAAGGGAAGTGGAAAGGGGAAAATGGGAAGGAAAAAGGGAAAAATAGGAAAGGGGAAAGGGAAAAAGGAAAGGGAGAAAAAAAAGGGTAAATGAAGAACAAAAGGGTGAAAACGAAAGAGGAAAAGGGTAGGGAGAAGAGGAAAATGTAAAAGGGGCTGAAAAGTGAAAAAACAAAAAAAAAGCTAGATGGGGAAAGGGAAAAGCAAAGGGGTCTTGAAAAAGGAAAAGTGAAGAAGAAAGAGGAAAAGGGAAATGTAAAGGGAGAAAAAGAGAGGGGAAAGAAACAAAAAAGGGAAAAGGGACAGGAAAAAGGGAAGGGGTAAAGAAAAATAGAAAGGGATAAAGAAAAAATAAAAAGGGAAAAGGGAATAAAAAAGGAAAGGGAAAAAGGAAGAGCAAAAAGGAAAAAGAAAAAGGAAAGTGATAAAGGGCCTATTTGAGATAAAGTATCGAATGCAACACGGCAGAAAAGTTGTTTTATACTCGGATTCACCTTTTCCGTCCAAGCTGAAGGCAAGGACGTTAAATTCTGCATCCTTGTATGAAGTTTAACTTTACTGCCTAGGTACATAATCTACTATTATTTGTAATAGTCAGAAAAAGCGCCCTTCATCTGCCCGTAGAGCGGCAGTAAATTAGCACCTTATTATACCGCGACGAGGGAGGCGTAAAGTGAACTTTATTTTACCGCGACAGGCAGCACATAAAGGGAACTTTATTTTACTGAGACGAGCGGCACGTAAAGTGACAGCAATAAGGTAAAAAAGACTGTCCTAAACTAAAAAGGTGTCATTGTAATGAAATTTCCTGAAAAATAAGGGACAAGGGAAACCGAAAGGTGGCAGGAAAGTCAAAAAAGAAAAAAGGGAAAGGGAAAAAGAAAAGAGAAACAGAAGGAATAAAAGGGTGAAAGGCAAGGAAAAAAAGGGAAAGGAAAAGGGGAAAAGAGGAGAAATGGACAGAAAAAGGGGATAGGAAAGAATAAAAGAAAAGGGAAAAAGGGAAAGGGAAGGGAAAAGGAAAGAGGAAAAGGAAAGGGAAAAGGGTAAAAGATGAAAAGGAAAGTAAACATAAAGGGGAAAAGGAAACAAGAAAAGGGGAAAGGAAAGGAGAAAAGAAAAGTGGATAAGAAAAGGGATAAAGGACAAGGGAAACGAAAAAGGAAAGAATAAAAGGCAGAAGGGAAAAGGAAACAGGCGAGGGGAAAAATGGAAGAAGAAAAGAGGACACGGAAAAGGAAAAAGGGACAGGGAAAGAAGAAAGGGGGGATGGAAAGGGAGAAAAAGAAAAGGAAATGGAGAAAGGGAAGAGGAAAAGAGAAGGGAAAAAATCAAAGAAGAACGGGAAAAAAGGAAAGTTAATAGGCCTAGGTACATAATCTACTATTATGCTAAGGAAATGGTTTATCTAATTCTAAAAACATATTTTGCTAAGTGGAGGGTGGCCTCTGGCGAAGTTGTAAGTGCCATCAACACAATTTCATTTTTCTTTAGATTCATTTTTCTTAAGAGAAGAAGTCGCACCTGATGCGCTGCCTAGCGGTTCAATTCGGAACTAGGTTTCGTGAAACTGAGAGCATTAGTTGCAATTTTTTCTCGCAAAAGTAATAAATCGTCAAGAATATAACCAAAAGCTAACTTGCGACCACAATTTAGGCTTGCTATTGCTTCGGATAACTGTTTTATGGTCTAAAATATAACTTAATATTTCGGATGTTTTTTAAAATTCTTAATAGCTGTGCTCTCTAGAAATGATAAATAATTTATATCCGTTTAAAATTTTTAGGCTGGGACGCACTGAAGAAATGCAATAGATCATCAGCTGTTTCCTCAGAAATGCATGTAAAGGTATTATTAAACTCCCGATAGAAAAGAATGTAATCAAAAGTATTCCTATTTAGCACACATTGTTACAAGTTCTCTATTACTAATTCTACAATTGTCCCAGATATTTTTATAAGAAAATAAAAACTGTTTTGGGATCAAGAGAGACAAGGGAATTTACGTGCGGTCTTAAAGCACCTTAAAATTGGTGAAGCGCTGCCTAAGTGACTTTTTCCGATTTCTTCTAGGGTTATTTCTGTAACTACCTTGCTGTTTATGTTTATTGTCTAGTGTTTAAAAGACCAGTTTTTCGCATACATTTCACAAAGAGTGACACGACTATTTACCATTGCAAAGCTGTCACGATCAGACATTGACAATACAGTTTGTTCTTCGCTACTCATGGGCTCAGGTAGGTGTGATTTTCCTTTTAATTGCATTGGCTTATCAAGAGGAAAAGTAAATCTTCGAATTTGAAATACACGGTTCGGATTCACATGGGGGATAAGCCGGATAAATCTAAGTTGTTCAGGTAGTGATATCCATAGACGTATAGGACGGCAAATGGCAGGAGGAGACCTGGACCGCGCTTGAAGAAGGGGCTCGGCAGGAGGCGAAGGCGTAAACGAAGATTTCGGAAAGAGAGGTCTAGCAGGAGAAAGATATCTTTAAGGAAAATAATGTCTCTCAGGAGAATAAGAAAGGCTGGAGCGAGAGGCATCAAAGATACGGTCTTCGTTTAGTGAAAACTCGATTTGCGAGCTCAAGTCTGCAAGAAGAAATATAGGAAATCAGATTTTCCTACTGTAGAAGTAATCCTCATTTTCTATAAATGGACAAAAAACTAATTAATGTATTAATGGAAAATTTGTTAAGCAATATAAGTGATAAATATTCTGGTGCTTTATTTCGTTATATAATACATATATCCTATAGTCGTTTACATGTACCACGTACGTAGTTTGATCTATAATAGCCGATTTCAAGTTTAAAAAAATGAATCCTGTGAAACATATTAAATGAATTAAAAAGATAAATTCTATTCTCTCATCTCATTTATCATATTATCTGAAAGCTCAGTTTCAGTTTTTCATCTTGTCAATCATATTATATAGAAATTACTCGAAAAAAGGAGTAGTTTTGGAACGAAGGTATTGTCGTTCAACATAGCTTCCGTCAATTTTCAAACGCTGTCTCAGCCAAACATATTTCTTACCATCAGAATATTATTATTATCATTAGTATTATGTTCTTTTTTTTCTCAGATTTAAGATGGTTTCAGACCAATGTTTCTCAGTATTCAATAGTATAATATATTTATATCAAGTACTTTTAGTAAAACATTTATTTAGCTACAATGACTGTGTTTTATAAAACTGCAACCGTTACGGTTCTAATTTTTTTTTGAAGTGATCACCAGATTTTGAAATTTAATCAATTTATTGCATAAAAATTTTTAAAGCCTTTCAATGATTATAAGTTGTTATGAACAATTTCGACGACAAAATAGATTTGAAAGAATTCAGCACAATTTCCAAAGACTTCAAACAATTTGAAAGAATTTCAGAAGATGTGAGGTATTTTATAGGATCTCTAAGTACTTTAATGATTTTAGAAAATTTTAATTATTTTGCAAGATTTCTAAGAATTTTAACAGATTTCAAACACTTTTGAAAATTTAAAGTCATTGCCAAAAATATATTCTTGCAATATTTTTTATAATTTACATCAATGCTAATTATCCTATAATAGTTTTTTGTGCAATGGTTCGCTGTATTGAATTTCCTACAATAGAAAGAAAACATAAAGGCACTTGCGAAAGTAATTATGATCCTTTTCCTTACAGAAATGTATTATGGAAAAGCATGCTTAAGAGAAAAAGAACTTTAAGAATGGAACTCAATGAAGAAATTATATTTTGGTTTGGTATACTTTTTAAAAATTTTTTGTTCAAAACATTAAGAAAAAGGTTTAATGAGTGTAGACTATTTTCTAATTTAGAAGATTATTAATATGTAGTTTTTAATCTTTAAATATCAAAACTGTTTATCATTGAACACTTCTTTAAAAAATTCATATTTGTACTAGGGTTACCTTGATGATTCGCATTTCTGTTACTTTTCCCAAAATTTATCAGGAAGTCTCTTGTCTTGGGTGGCATGCCTGATGATATTTCTGTGAAACGAAAAAAAATATTCATGAATTTTCGATATTAAAAATGTGTGAAAAATTGTAAAATAAAAATTTGACTATTCCATTTTATTCTGTTTTAGATAGTTACAGCCAATCATAAGATTCTCTGAGTAGCGATTGTGTAACGCTTTTAAGGTTATTTGAACAACAACAGAAGAGTATTGCGAAATTATATTTTTTATCTTCTTCATTAATATAACGTATGAGTCATTCCATATCAGTTTTACAACAACAAAAATGGTTCGCAGCAAAAATTTTTTCTCGCATGTTTTAGAGTAAAATAATTAACACGTCTTTTTTTTGTCAATATGATATTTCTCACTTGCATGCTATAATTTTTCAAACTTTTGTAGGGTGTAAAATTCAACCTTGTTTAATTAACAGTTACTCGGAAACAATTCATTTTTAAGACAAATTTTTGTCATTATTAAAGATCGTACTTCGTATGAGCTTGATGGAAAAATAAAAATAATGCGTTGTTTTTGCAATATCACTCATGTTTTTTGCAATTGTTATAATCAAGTTGAATTTTCTTCAAGTCGGACATTTTTTTATAGTTTTTTCGATCTGAAATTATTTATAATTGTATTAAAAAGGTTGTCTGCAAATTTTGGAATAAGGCGTTTCATAGTTCACAAGATATTTAAAAGATTAGAAGCTCATGCCGGCGCTCACTGAGTTGCCTCGCTCGGCGCAGCGCACGCTAGGATTTCACCCCTGTTTTTCCGCAAACATGTTGCCATGAGCTAATAATAATTGAAATATCTTGTGAACTATTACATGGAACTCTTAAATTTGCACACGACCTTCTTAATACAATTGTAAATAATTGCAAATCAATAAGAAAATTTAAAGAAAACTGTCGGACTCTGAAAAAAATTTCATTTCATCATAACAATTGCAATCAAACCTGGATGATAAAAAAAAAAAAATGCATTATTTGCATTCTCTCATCAAGCTTATACGAAATGCGAACTAAAATGACAAGAATTTTTTTCAAAGATAAATATTTTTCGAGTTATCAGTGATTGAAAAAAGTTAAATTTTATATACTTTTAAAGTTCAAAAAATCATAGTATAAAAATGAAAAATATCATATTGAATAAAAAAAAATACGTATCAATTATATTTCTCTAAAATATACGATCAAACATTTTCACTGCAATCGATTGTTTACTTGTAAATCTGATATGAAATGACTTGTATATACAAGTGATTACTTCATGATAAAGGAAGTATATATTTATACATTAATCATATTTTAATATTTTTCAAAGTGACAATAAAAATTTAGAATTGCTATTTCTTAAGAAAAGCGTAAAGCAAAAGTTAGAAAGTGATGATTTTAAAAACTAATTCAAGTACTAAACATCGATCTGATTATTATACTTAACTATCAAAATCATATTATCAATGATAATGAAACTGTTTATTATCAAAGAGCTTACAAAGTATTTGAATTCATCAATGTATAATAGATGTACCGATTTACATGCTGAGAGCTGATCGCCGTCACATTTCAATCGTAATATGTATCACCTGTTCTTTATAGGACAACCTAGCCCTAGGAACTTTTTATGAATGAATACAAATGCAAATACTTACCCACAGAATTAAAAATAACGTCTAAGGTTAAGGCCAGCGTGTAAAGGATTCTCATTGTTTCAAAACGTCGAAATGACTATAAAAAGCACAATTTTAAGAGCAGCGTTAATAATAAATATTCTGATGTTTCGTGTATCTATGTATACTGTTTTAAGATATTTGTGTATTCCCCTTTCCGAGCATACTCGCTTATATAAATTATTTTAGGGCATATAGCGATGACGAATTTCAATTTGTATCACCATATAAATTCAGAAGAAGTTAACTACTCACACGCATATATTCATTTTATCTTGAGAAACTCACATAACTTTTATCTCACGGCACTGACACATGCTAAATTGTAATAAAATTGTAATAGGCATTGTTTTAGAATTCTGGTATTTTTTTGTAGATATGTATTTTTACAACAAAACTCAATGAAGTACAATACTAATAATTTTTTTTAAAATATATGATTACTTGCAAAATTTTGTAAATATGTCCAAATTCTAGCAAAATTTTTTTATTTCTATGCAGAATTATTATTTTAACTTGCCATCGTTTTTTAAAAAATTGGTACAATTTTGAATTCATCAATACGAATCTAAGATGGGAATTCTGTGAAGGAAAAGCAACCCAAATTTAGGTTGCTATGTTCAATGTGCGGTTTTCGACATTAAAGAGCCTTATTAAATGCTACAGAATCTATAATTAGAAAAACATCTAAGATTTACTTAATGACACCAGTGCCGAAAGGTCAAAGCAAATAGAAAAACCACAAGAACATAAATTGTCAGGAGCTGCAAAGAAGAGGTGGAGAGGCCAATTGTTAAATCAATTGGAAGCAAAAACTAGCTAGACAAGCACTCCGAAGAAAACCCCTTTTGCAAGCAGCTTATCGAATAAAATCTAGGAACATATAAGATGCGGCTAAGAGAATCTATATAAAGATCCTCTCACAATCCAAAGCTACACTCGTAAGCAAGGTACTTGATTTGTATTTGAAAAAAGTATGGGAGAAAACAGCAGGTTCAAATAAACACTGGATATCCCTTTTCCAGTCCGCATTTCATCCAAAAAAACCTTGACCTCATTGAAGAAGCATCTGCTATCTTAAGAGGGCCTTCTCATATAGATGGGGTTTGTACCGCCTCAACTTTACGTGTAAAATTATAATTAAATAATGTGTCAGTATCAAGATCTAAGCTGCCAAATTGCACTATGCAGTAGAGTTGTGAAACCATGCCAACCGAAGTAAAAAAAGGTTCAGTCCAATCGGCTTATATTTACTACCCCGCAGTTTCCTTAAAAATTTGAAATTTTTATGAAAACATGCAAATTAGCTCGTAGCTTGGCTCGGCGACCCGAAGTTCGGTACAGTAATACTTGAGCTCGAGAGATTGTGAAATCTGTCTTGACATACCCCGAAAACCAGGTAAAAGATTGGTGCAAAATGTGCAATTTTAGTGAATTGTAGGAAATACGG
>JAUELO010005527.1:0-11746 GCA_032357855.1 Amphibolips quercusostensackenii
CTCGGAAGTAATAAGCGCATGCCATAAGACTCGTGACTGAAGCTCTTCCTGATCTACTTTTCGCAGCTCATCTTACATAAGTCCTGGAGCTTATTTGACCGCATAAACTCCAACAGTCAACTGTCTAAAAAATCACAACGTTAAACGTGGATATATTCGCACCTGCTGATAGATCAAACCCATCCACTTTTGAGCATTTTTGTCTTGCTAATTTTAATTTTGTCATGACGAAAGTAAAACCTTCTAAGGCTCTGGGTGTTTCAGGCCCCACAAATCGTGCGTACTCGCCCTAAAGCCTCCGTGAACAGGGTTAATGCTGGCAGCGGAGCAGTCTAGCAAGTCATCTTTGAGTTGATGCGTTTACTTAATGTGAGCGTTGCGTCGGTACGTCGTCGAGTCTCCATTCAAATTATTTTCAGCACGCTGATCTCTAGGGTAATTGGCACTTTTTGCCGACTTATTGTCGGATGTTGCGCGCGTTCGATCGTTCTAAGCCGCATCTACAATGTTTTAATTGTTTGGTGGTGTCACTGTTATTTCCACAAGCAGCTAGAAAAAATGTTTGTCTACCTTTGTAGAGCCCCGCATGCAAGGATAAGTCTGAGCATTATTGAAGGTCTCCCGGTATTCCAGAGACACCATTTAAAGACACATCCCTCAGGTGCGATTTATCTTTTGGCACAGTTGTTACGCCTCAGCATGAAGGTTAATTGCTTCAGGATCATCCTTGGATAGTCATCAAAGACTGTTTATCAATCATTGTAACAATATTCAGCAGGCCCACATATTAAGACAGATTACTTGTAAATGAAGTTCACTTGAAATTGCATTGCTAGAGTCCATCACTTCGTATCTGTCCATCTTAGAGTCTATTAGACTCACACAGAAATTATGTTGGTTCAACCTTTACCGATCTCCAACATCTCGTGCAGAAGGCGAGGCTTTCCTGTCACTAGTCACAAAAACAATAAAGGTGAAACACCTACCCCTCTCCAGCATCACGCAGGGACAGAAAGGCAGTCCTATAAATGGTCACAAAAGTAATGCTGGTTAAACCTTTACCTCTTTCTAACATTTTGTGAGGCCGGAAATCACCCCTGTGATAGGTCACAGTAATGATATTGGTTAAAGCTCAACCCCTATCCTACATCTCGTTGAGGTGGAAAGGCAACCTTGTAACTGACCACATAAATATGTTTGTCAAATTCCTATCCCTTTCCAACATCTCGTGGCGGTATAAAGGCACCCCAGCCTCTAATCACAGACATAATGTTCGCTAAACCCCTACCTCCTTCCGAAATCTCGTGAAAGTGGGATGGGAATCCTGTAAATAGCCATAGAAATAATGTTGGTTAAATTATACCCATTTTCAGCATCTCTTGAAGCGGCAAAGCACCTTTGTGTCTGGTCACAGAAGTAATGTTATTCAAACTTGTATTTCTGTATACCGTCTCGTGGAGAGTGAAAACATACCTCTGTGACTGGTCACAGAAATAATTTTCTTCAAACTCCCACCCCTTTTTAACGTCTCGTGGAAGGCTAGAAGGCAGCCCTGCAATCACTTACAAGAATAATGTTTGTTAAACCTCTACCCCTTTCCAACATCCCGTGAAAGCGAGAAGGCTTACCTGCGACTGGTCATAAAAATAATGTTGGTCACAGCTCTACTTCTTTCCAACATATCGTTGGGAGGGGAAGGCATCCCTGCGACTAGTCACTGAAATAATGTCAGTCAAGTTCCTACCCTTTCCCAACATCTTTTGAGGGATAGATAGCTCCTTTGTGACTGGTCACAAATATAATGTTGGTCAAATCCCTATGCCCTTTCAACGTCTCGTGGAGGCAGGAAGAGAAACCTGTAAATGGTCACAAATTAATGTTGACTGAACCTCTTTCAAAAATCTGGTGCGGGCGGGAAAGCATTGCTGTGACTGGTCACAGAAATAATGTTTGTCTAACCCCTACCCCTTTCCAACGTCTTGTGGAAAATTAGAAGGTCAACCTGTGACTGGATATCGAAATAATGTTGGTTAAATCCTTGCCCCTTCTCAACATCTTTTTGAGTTGCAAAGACACCCCTGTGACTGTTCACAGAAATAATGTTGATTAAACCCTTTTTAAAAGTCTAGCGCGGGCAGGAAGGCACTCTTGTGACCGGTCACCGAAATAATATTGGTCAAGTCTCTACTCTTGTTGAAACTCTCGTGGAGAAGGTGGGCAGTACCCCTATAATCATTTGAAATCTCGTAAAGGCTCAAAAATGACTAATCCGGTTGGTGACATGACGCATACTTAGTGCGTCAAGATATAAGAATTGGAAGAACTGTGTTACGTCACATGACCCAAGCTTATTTTTAATATAGAATAGAATGATTAAATTCTTAGTTAAAAAATTTTAATATAAAACAAAAGAAGAACTTTAAACAAAATAATTAAATTTTTAACCAGAGAAACGGATCTGCAAATATTAAAATGAATTTTTAACAAAGAAGTTGAATTTTCAATCCAGTAATTGTATTTTCAATCAAGAAGACTTATTTTCTCCCAAAACTTATAAACTCACAATAAATTACATGAGTTTTTATCAAACTACTGAATTTTCCACCAAAAATAAAGTAGTTCAATTTTTAATCATCAACCAATAAAATAAATATTCAACAACGTAGTTTAATTTTCAACCAAGTAGTTGAATTTTTAACAAAAAAATATGAATTCTCAATGAAAAATTGTGTGCGCGGATTTTCAAATAAAAATAATTTAATTTTTAACGAAATAGTAGAATTTTTAACTAAAAGTGATGAATTTAATAGACTTTCAAATTCAAATAGATCAACTCCGTGGCTTTGTGATGTAGTTTATGAGTGACCAGTTTCAGCACTTTATTTATCAAGGAAAGTTTAAACAAAAATAAACCTTTCTCGTGGAGAAGTTGGCTAGGAATACAATTTTGAATATTAAGTTGAATTTGGTTTCAAAATGTTTTGAAATGCTTTAAGTTGCTTTTAATACAAATCGTTAAATTTTTTACCACCAGCCTGTAGCGCCCTTAATTGCCTTCCTCAGGCTTGATTTTAAGCCTATGTATTTTACAACCAATGACACTTTTACAAGGATGAATTGTTTGACGTAATATTTCAACCAAATAATCCAAAGGGCCAAATGAATGTCGACAAACTTTGCTTTTTTTTTTGGAAAAATGGTCTTGTTGTTGTTGGTTTTTGTAATTGAAAATGGAATGCGTTTTGTTCGGTGGAAACTGGCGCGTGGTACATACAGTACACGGTAGCATACGATTGGTGAGGGGCTGGAGCGGCAAGTGAGGGACTTGGGGACTCAGGCGAGTCTTCAAGTCAGGCGAGTTCCTGAATTAAGCTCAAACTAAGTAAACTAAAGTCAAACTAGTTAAGGTAAAAATAAATAATAGATTTAATAACTAATAAATTTATTGACTTGAAATAACAGGATAAGGAATTAGGATAACATACACACAGTTTTTAGTCGTCTAATATAAATGTTTATTCTACAACAATCTTAAATTAGTTTTAAAAAATAAATCACATTTATTATATGTAATCTTAACATAGATTTAATCAAAGTATTCACTTATATATTATATGTATTTGACGCAATTTATAAATAATTGTATGGCACTCAGGGCTTTGTAGTAAATAGTTACCATCAATATACAAGTGTAGCTCACGTATAAGATCGTTTGAATCAGTACGACGCAATGAGAAGCGTTTAAGATAAGACAGCTCCTCCTTTTCCTCCTTTACTCCTCTACCTCCACCTCGTCCTCCTCCTTATCCTTCTTATCCTCCTTCTTTACCTTCTCCTCCTCATTTAGCTTGTCTACTTCCATCTCTTGCTCATCTATCTTCTCACCATTCAGCTTATCTTCCTTTTGCTTCTAATTCATCACATAATTCTCCGTAACATCCCTCTCATTGTCTTTCTCCACATGATAATCCATATGCTCATCATTTTCTTCATAACTTTAGCACTATCCTTAAATTTTTCGCCTAAAGCAGCATTACTCAGAGTCTCAAAATTTAAATTCTTATTCACATTTAAAGTTGAGTCATACTTACGTTTTATTCCAGTACATATTTCGTTTCGTATCCGTAAACATGTGAGCTTTATTCTTTCTGTTTTTTGTGTAAAATTTTCTTTGAGGGCTTTACACTTTTGCATTAGGACTTCACGCAGCTCTGCAATAACTCTTCAAGTTATCTACTAGTGAGAAATCTCTTCAACAATTTTGACAACTAGAAGTCATCTCGACACTGTGCAAAGGGTAGCTAACGATTATGTCTAAACACGTCAATGGTGGAAGAAAATTCATACTGCGCATGCGCAAATTCTCATAAGCTGAGCCGTAAGGATGAATGCATGCACCACAGAGTTTGTCAGTTACACATAATTTTTAAGTTTTTATTATCCGTAATACATTGAAAACCTAGTAAGTTACTTTGCAAGATGGCGAACATGCACTTAACCTCACTTTTTAAAGTCTATTTGTTTTCATGAATCAAACCCTTTACAATAGCCTTCAACATTTTGAAGCGCGGGATATTTAAATTCATAGAATGTAGTCGATTAAATTAGAACGCACATGGTTATTCAAGTAAAGCACTGATGTCTTATTCCAATATTTGTATTAGACCTCTCTTACTTTCGAAAAAATGATAAGTATAAATTGCAATTTAAATACCACCAGACACTCTCTGTTCAGCTCACACAATAGAAAAAAAGACGTTTCGAATTTCTATCCACCTTGTTGTCTATCTCACGTAATAGAACGAAAGGTCCGATTGACTTTGGGCCTCAGCGGCCCAGGAATTTAAAAGTGTTTAATAAAGTGTGGAAATTAGAAAAAATAAATCAAGTTTCAATGTTTAACCATTATTTTTCATATTAGTTAATAAGTTTAAGTTACTATACAACATTTATTTTTCGTGTTATTCACTTTATTTTTCTGGTGTATAAATTAATTCATCAAACAACAAGTTGAAGTGTGGAAAATTTTAATTGATAAAATGTAGGTATTCAATTACCTTGCGCATGCGCAGAAGTTAGCAAGGTAGATCGCTGATATTTTCTTCCACTATTTGGATTGGACCTCTCAGTTTTGAACCGATAAGTATAAACAGGCGTTTAAACACCATCAGTCCCTCTTTGTCCAACTCACATGGTAGAAAGAGACACGTTCTGAAACATTTTATTCAAAATCTTATGCATCTCGTTGTCTATCTGACATTGTAGAAAGAGAGGTGTGACTGATTCTAGGCATCGAAGTCCTACTTGTAAACAAAATATTTCATATTTATTTTCTATATCAATTCTTATCTTTTTATATTTCAAATAATTAAGATAAGAAGCTACATAGTTGTATCCTAGTCCATAAGAAATATAAAAATGGCTAGGGAGTATCAACGCAGTACTTAAAAAAATAGGGTGAATTTCCAGCGCATGACTCCTGCAGGTCAATACCTGTTAACGCTGAAGGAATCTTAGCAAGCACTGTAGTGATACACAGCGTTTTTTGAATTAATTTACATTACCGAGTGTTGATGTTGGCCTTGAATGAAGGTACTGAGTGACAACATCATTTATTTGCTTTTGATATAGCGACTTAAGCTGCACCTTTGTGCATTACCTACTAGCCTCTGTTATAACTACCGATGCTGTATCTATATTACAGGCAAATATGCATTACAGGCCGATAGTAATTACCTGATGTAGGTACCTTAGCATGGAACAGAACCTTAAACTTAGCATGGAACAGAACCTTAAGCTCAGCGTGGAACAAAATCTGCTAATTTGATTAATGTGGGACAGCGTAAAGGGGTTCCCTGATGCAGAAAAACTAAGCTTTGAAGTTCAGGGTCGATGAAGTAGATACCTGATGGCGCATGACTCTTTCATGCTAATACCTCTTAACGTTGGTGGAATTTCAGCGAGCACTGGAATGACACAGCGTTTTTCAATCCATTTACATTACCGAGTGTTGATATTGGTGTTGGATGAAAGTACTGAGTGACGCCATCATTCATTCACACTTGATATAGCGACTAAGACTCTATCTATGGCTGAGAATGTGCATTAGCAACTAGCCCCTACCTTACCGACCTACGGTTGAATGATAATAACAAATTACTGACCTCTCTGTTTTACCGACTAATAGTAAAGTTTCTTTTTATCTTACCGGACAATAATAAAATGATAATATAAAAAGTGACCCAACTTCCTGTTTTACCGACTGATGGTAAAGTTGTTCTCTACTTCACCGACTGATGGTAAATGATAATATAAAAAATTCCCTGCCTCACTGTTTTTCTGGCTGATTGTAACACACTGTTTTGCCGACCGATGGTAAATACCGTGCGATGATAACTACCTGATGTAGGTAACTTAGCATGAAACAGAACCATTTCTTAGTCGGCAGTGGCAAAAATAGCGCTATCTTTTGCGGACTGATAGTAAGAAACTGTTTTACTGACCGATGGTAAATACCAAGCGATGGTAAAAACTTGATGCAGGTAACTCAGCATGAAACAGATACGTTTCTTGGTCGTTAGTAGCGACGGTAGGGCCATCTGTCGACGTGCTCCAAAATCGGTATAGCCCTACTACTCACATATTTATTTCTCACAGTCAATATCAAATCTCTTTTTTTAAACAAATATTTAAGAGCATTAAGTAAATATTCCTATGTCATGAGCATTGCGTTTCTTAGATCCAAACAAAACATTTCTTCAAACTGAAGAAATATTTCTTCAGCTACATTCTACTTTATCATTTCTTTGCATATGAGAATTTTTTTTTTTATCAATATAAGTTTTTTTTTAGTGGAGAAATAATTTGATTTGTTAAATGCGGTCAGGAACTATATAATTCGTTAAGTGTGGTCGTGAATTATATGATTTGCTTATTTGTAGAATTTAAAGTGGTTCTAAGTGAAAAAAGAGGTCAGATTGTAATCGAAAAACAAGGTAATATCCATTTTACTTTTCCTTTTCTGTGTGATAGGAAAGAGAAACAGATCAGACATCCTCTTTCATGCTAACAGAAGCACAATTATTGTATCTAGGCTGAGACACCAAGCAAATGAAGGTAAATAAATATATATAGAGATTATGTTGTCAGTACTAAACAGGGTTATGACGGACGTATCTAAAAGGACGCTATAGTTGAATTCATCAAAAAGAATTGTAAATCTTTGGGAAACAAGTAACCGACAGCAACCTTTTACGTGAGGTGGATAGGATGTTGACTTCTGTCGGCGAATAAATTGTAGGCATCTGGTCTTAAGGCTTAACAACTCTAATAAAAAAACTAAAATTATATCCATAAAATTTTTATATAGGTATTATGATTTATAACTTTATACAAGCAAGATCGCTGAACTTAAAAAATAGAGAATAGCAGCCCTTTGAAGTTAGGAGAAATTAAGTCTATTTATGGACAAATTTAAAGATGCATATGTATTCAAAAAAGTAAATATATACAACTTAAAAAAATGTGTGCCTTGAAGGCTGAAAAATGCAAAAAAAAGAAAACTAAGCAATTTTGGGCACATTTCAGAAAAGTCAAGTTTCGCACGTTTTTTTGAATAAAAGAGTCATGGGAAAATTTGAAAAAATTCATGAATATGAAGAAAATATTCATAAACAAATTGCAGGTAACATATTTAAAAAATAATGAAAACTGTTGCTCGGAATTATACAAAAATGTACAACCGTACTACCTTCAATTTAAATGAAGATATTAAAGCGATTTAAGCTCTAAACGCGAAGGGAAGACGTGATTGTTTCTTTTTTCGCGAAAATGGCTATATTTTTGGATTTTTTTTTTCTGGAAAGTTATTGTTAGTTAGTTGTACATTTTTGTAATTTTATGCACCAATTTTTATTATTTCTTGAATTAGTTAACTGCAGTTTATTTATAAATGTTTTCTCAATATTCGTCAATATTCTAAAATTGTTCCCATTACCTCTTTTATAAAAAATAATGCTCGAAACTTGATTTTTCTCAAATGTGCCAGAAATCCATTACTTTTTTTTCACATTTTTTAGTCTGCAAAGCACAACAAGTTTTTAACAATTATATCTTTAGGCACATTTACGCAGAACACTTTAAACTTAAAAATAAATATTTACTATTAAGCTTCAGAGCCAGATACCTACAATTTTCTCGACGATAGTGAGCATAAATAGTTTTTAGTCCCTTTTTCGCAGATGGGCATATTTTTCTAATTGTGTTAACAAGTTTAGCTCACTCGTTCCCAAATCACCATGTATTTAAACTTAACAATGCGAGGGATAAGACATCAGGTTTTCGACAAGGAAATATCTACAAAACTCTTTCAATAAAAATATGATTACCACGCCGATGGCAGAAGTGGAATCTATTCTACAAAAATCGCTAGTCAATAATTTAATTAATTTATTGTGCTTCATATCAATCCTGATCGTCATACATAGCGCGATCTCACACATTCTTATCAAATTGACGACGTCGCGCGGTTTTTAGTGTAGTTCATGTGTTCAGCGTATTGTGTGTGTGAACTAAGGATTGAGTGTCGAATCGTATACATCCTTTGGATCACAGTAGTAATAAATCTGATGTAAAATTTTGAATACTTGAATTCAATTATTTAACTTCATCATTATTTAACGACCGAATTTCGAATTACTACTAATCAATGGTTGAAATTTTAGACATAAATTATTAAAATATCAATACTCATGTAACAAATTAATTACAATAATGTTGAACCAATTTTTAATTTTTCTTAATTTAAAGAAAAAGTTCGTAAATTAAAATAAAAGTGGTGGCTTGTATTGCAATATGCAAATCTTATGTTAAATGGAGGTAAAACTTAGTTCAATATTCGCATGTATATTTAGAAAATATATTTAAAGTAACATGTTGCGCTAAAACCCATTTATATTAAGCATGTTATATCCTTGAATAAAATAATTGAAATTAAATAAGAAGGAAGAAATTCAGCGTTACAATTATTATTTACCTTATCTCGAAGATTTGCAATTGAAAATCCCTTAGTTTTTAATGAGTATAATTATATTTGAATGAAAAAATTTTTAACGTATATTCAGTATATTGGAGCACTTCCACACTGTGATTGAAAATATTACAAGTTACTATTTTCACAAAGTAACTGTAGCTGTAGTTAGTTTATTTTATATTTTTTTGAATAACTTTCTTAACACTGCATCTTATTACAAATAATCCTTGTCAGATAAGCATTATTGTTATTTTAGCCCAATATCAATAGACAATCTTTCCCCAGGCTGAGTGTTGGGCATTGGGCATTGGAAAACAACTGTAAAATGTGGATATCTGAAATTAGCTTCAGGGAACAAAATTTGAGTAAATCGTAAAATGAGACTATAATTAGAGAAAGAAAAAAAACAAGAAAGAGATAAGACAACTAAATGAAGATTTGGGAGCATAACAGAAGAATGGAAAAAAGAAAAAACAGATTTATGACTCAGATTAGATGAAATAAGCTCTATCGTAGGAACCAAAGAGAATAGCCAAATTAAAGAAGAGTCTATTGATGGAAAAGCAGCGGAGATTGTTAATAAAATAAGAAAAAGAGAATAATCAAATCAAACAAAAAAGTCAATTGTTAGAAAAGTAAATGAGTAGCATATGAATAAAAGAGATTTTTTGTAAATAAAAAGGGCATTTGAAGTTCAGGAGAAAAGGGAAAGGAAAAAAAATTAGGTAATAAAAGATCTATAAATAGAAGAAACTGATAAAAACAAAGGTAAAGGCGTTTCAAAAAAAAAAGTTGAACGCGAATGTGGAAAATTCCTAGGCTACGACTGAATGGCTTGGGAAGAAAGAAACTACAATAGCAAGAATAGGTTTCTGTGAAGAAAAGCAATTAATTATAAAAAGAAAAAAGTAATAAGCGGCAAAAAGATTAGTATAGATCATGACCTTACCATGAAACAAGGGCGGATACAAAGAAAGCGATTAGATATATACATTATAGAAAGAAAAGAAGGATTTGCAGCAATGATGATTTTGATTTTTTTCATTATTATTAGTGAATCATAATTTTTATTCTAAAATCGAAGCTATTATATTACTGAAAATAAAATTCTGGAAGTATGTATTTAGCGCTCATTCAATAGGAATAATATTGACAGAGGTTTGAGATTTATAAGTTTATGTTAAATTATGAAGAATAAACAGGCCTAATTAAAACAAAAGTGACTAAAATTTATATCATAACTAGTCTTCACATTTTTATACTTTTTCAAAACTTAAAGGACATATTAAACAAAAAAATCGAAGTGACGTTTCATTTTCGTATTCTATTTGAAACTTACGAAGTCACATAGCTCATTCAAAGATATGAAAATTTTTGAATCGAGAATACAGTTAGCTGTTTCAAAAACAAAAATTAATTGTTTCAAAAACATTATAGTTTTGTTGATTTAAATTTTTAGTGTTTTTCTCTATGTGCCAATTTTTTCGGGAAGAAATGTAAAAATAGAATAACAAAAAACTGAAGGTAAACCCAGCTTTTATAAGCTGAAGGGACTTGAGAAAGAGCAGTAGAAGGAAAGATCGAAATTTTTAGTAATTCTTATGACTTTGAGCAAAGGAAAAAATCAGGAAACGAGAGTTAAGAGGTGAAGTGTACTTTTTGGTATGTAGCAGCAGCTGGGGAAAAATACGAGTATAGTGAAAATTGTCCGAAGTTTCAATTAAATCGGATGAATAGAAGTATGGATAGAGGAGAAAGATTTAATGAATGTAGCAATTGTTAACGAAAGGCTTTAAATTTGAATGACAGTTTTCTGCAATAAGAGAAATAATATAAATAGAAAAAGCAGACAAGCATTTGTGCAGAAAAATTCTATTTGGTAACAAAACATTCAACTTATGGACAATATACTGTAAAGATAAGATTAAAGTTATGAGAGTAGACTGAAGTAAGAACTTGAGCATAGAAGAAATGTAACCTTATTAACCGGTGGAGATTTTGATTATGAAACAATTTTTAAAAAAAGTGATTAGAGGCCCAGAAGAAGATGTCAGAAGAGTATATAAAGATATGGCAAACAATAAAAAAGGAGATAAGTATAAAATTAGTGGACGGTAGAGGATGATGTAATAAATTGTAACGTAGAATATGATAATTTCAAAGTATTTACGCATGTTTGTACCTAATTCGAATAAAAAGAATAAAAGTATATCCACAGTAATTATTAACACCTTAAGTACCCGCGTGAAAATAAGCTGCATGACTCAAGACTTGATCATTTCTAGGATAAGGCTTAGATCAAGAATGGGTCAAAGATGGCTCATGTCCGCTAGCCAAGGTTGAGCCACTAAAATTAAGAATAAATTTAAACACTTTTAGCGGATTAATTTTTGTGTTTCAGGTACAAGTTGGCGGGAGTCCAGCATGAATCTGTCAGAAGTCGAGCATAAAATCAACTTTTCCAAGGAACAGAGATGTGCAAGACCCAGAATAGGACCGATATTTCCGAATCCAGATTCAGCAGGTTGCATTAGCGGACCTGATCCAAAATTTTCTGCCTGCGTCTCCTAAATATCCGATCTGGTATTACTCTGGTCGGGTCTCTAGTTGACAGGTAAAAAAATCTTCTGATCGAATCTGTGTGTGATATACCAGACCCGGTGTTTTCGGTTCCGAAAAATACTAGATCAGGATAACACTGCCCAAACGTGGATA
>JAUELO010005536.1:0-11745 GCA_032357855.1 Amphibolips quercusostensackenii
CTCACACAGGCACGCACTAATACTAATCGGTCCAGAAACCCCCCTGTATAACTACTTATTCTATACGAAATACTGGTATAATCAGCTGATCCTAAATTTACAAGACGTATGACCTGAAGTTAGCTAGGGAATCCGTGCGAAACACAAGACAAAATGTTTTCTTTCATTTTGCATGTATTAATGAAATTTCCTTTTGATTTACATGTATTAAAGAAAAAATTTGCTTACAAAATCAAAAAAATAAAATAACAAAACCTCATGAATAAACATTATCCATCTGTTGGCAATTATTATATTTACATAAAAGGCGGATGACCTGAAGCTAGCCAGGGAATGCGTGAAACAAAAAATAAAACGTTTTCATTTGTATGTATTAAAAAAATGTTTACATTTTTATTGTTAAAATTGAATTTGTGGTTGAACTCTGTTAAGTGTTTACACAAAGCTGTCTTCCTTTGTTTTTTGTTTTTTGTAGTTATATGTTGAGAGATTTTAGTCTTTAAAGGTCTCTTTTTTTGTCCTACGTATAGTATTTCACAATTTATACATTTTATACCATAGATGAGATTAGTTTTTTCGAACATAGAAATTTTACCTTTTGTTTATTGTAACAAAATGTTCTGGAGTTTATTTTTGATAAAAAAGACAATTTTTATATTTAATTGTTTACAGATTCTGAGTATAGGTAGGTAAAGATCTTTGTGATATGCTAAAACAATAACTCTAGAAAAATGTATTCTTCTTTCATTATTTGATTTTTGTTGGAAATGTCAATTTTCTATGAGTTTAAGTCTTTTTCCAATGTTATTTATAATAAATTCTTGACGTTAGTTATTATCAATCAGGATTTCATAAATGAAACCTATTTTTTTGTGTGGAATTCAGGTTCAGAAAGTTTAATTGCTCTGTCGACTAAGGAGAAAACGATACCCCTTTTGTGTGAAATGTGATGGCTGGAGAGAAAATTTAAAGTGCGTCCTCATGCTATTGGTTTTTGATACCAGTCAGTTTCGATATATCCTTCGTTAAAAATCAGAGTTGTATCAAAGAAAGTGATTCTTTGGTTGATATATTGCTCAAGGGTAAATCGTAATCAACCACCTTTTTGATTGAAACTATCTAATACTTTAAGGAGATCATCTTTGTGAAGACAAATGAGTGTGTCGACACACTCATTGTCAGCTGACAGAGCAATTGAATATTCTGAACCTGAATTTCATAAGAAAAATATAAGTTTCATTTATGAAATCTTGATTGATAATAATCATCCTCATGAATTTATCATAAATAACATTGAAAAAAGACTTTAACTCATAGAAAATTTAAATTCAGGACAAAAATCAATCAATGAAAAAAGAATAGATTTTCCTAGAGTTATTGTTTTACCATATCACAAAGATCTTTACCTACCTATACTCAGAATCTGTAATCAATTAAATATAACAACTGTCTTTTCTATCAAAAATAAACTCCAGCACATTTTTTTACAATCGACAAAAGATAAAATTTCTAAGTTCAATAAAAATAATCTCATCTATGGTATAAAATGTATACTTTGTGGAATTTTATACGCAGGACAAACAATGAGACCTTTAAAGACTAAAATCTATGAACATATAACTACGCAAAACAAAAAACAAAGAAAGACAGCTTTGTGTAAACACTCAACAGAGTTTAACCACAAATGCTGTTAATTCAAATATAATTTATCATGGCGTCATAGAATCATTTGGTAAACTTTCGTAAAAAATATTATTTTATCAAATAAGACTTTCAAAAATTTGATACTTACCGCGTAATGTCATAGAGCCATTAGTAAAATGGCGATAATCTTACATTAAAAGGTAATACTTTCCTAAATTTCATAAATTACCTGTATACTTTTATAAATTGCATAATGCTAATAAGATTACTCAGTTCCCCTAACTGCTATTCTTGGAGCAGACCACAAGCATGTGGTCTGCATATGTTTTCTATGTTATTTTTTACAAGATTAATTATTTATTTTTTATTTTCACTTATTTCGAAATTAAAAATAAAACATTTTAATACCTAGTAACAAGAACATGGGTTTTAAGTGATAATACCTACACAATATGTGAAAATGAACACTCTCTGTTCATATAGGAGGAAAAACCCTTTTTTCGATTTAAACTCTAGTAAGTACCTGATTCGAAAAAATTGTTCTACAATATTAACATTTTCTTATAGATAAAAAAATGTCAATTTATAAATTTATGGAGTTATAACCTCTATCTTATTTCTTACAGACTGACTTTTCACATGTAATTTTTGTACATCTGCTTTTTTTTAAACATGATGGAACTTCTATAAATAATTGAGAAATTTTTTAACATGCGGTATGCCTCTCATTCCTATTAAGTCTTTAAAATTAAAAAAAATTAGATGTTAATGTCGTTCCTTTTTCTGTATTTTTAGTCCTGATGAGGCCATGATTTACGGTGAAATGCATAGACATTTTAGAAATTAAACTTTGGTTTTTTTTATTATTTACTACATTTATAGACCTAAGGTTGAAATTATATTGCTGTATATACCTAATATAGTGGTTTAAAATTTAAAGAAAGTTAATCTAATTTGCTGGCCAAAAACAACCTGGAGAATGGAACTCACGATACAACAACATCTTGCTCCAAAACAAAACGGCTTCTTCAACGAACTTAGAAATGGAAACACGCTACAGGTGGCCACTTTTATTGAAAAGTGGATTAAATTTTAATACGAACTTGAAAAAATAAAAAACCAACGTAAACTTTTATTGAAATGTAAAGATAAAAACCTTTTTCCGAATAAGATTATTAATCAGACGGAGACGCACATGTTTTTCCACTCAAAAAGTGCGTATAATAAATTTCAAAACTCATTGACATTTTTTGTATACAAAATTCTATTATTACAAATCTCCGATATCAACCAATGTATTACTGATTTAATTGAAAACTTGACAAATCTAGAAAGTAAAATTTTACAGAATATGTCAATTCAATTTTTAAACAAACTTAAGAAAGATAATTTCTACCAAATTAAAACTTATAAAGGTAGACTTAGTAAACAATCTATTAAAAAACTACAAAATGTATAACGAAAGCAAGCATCATTACTTGTATTATACATTGAACATTTTATAGAAAATTTTTCAAAGAAATTCATTCCTCAAATTGTAACAGAGATTCTATCCTTGGGAGGTATTTTTTCTATGTCTTACAACAGAAAAACCCTCCCCTCACTAATTATATCGTGGGTGTTGTAAGTAGGACACTTAAGATTTCCGAAAAGAACCAAACTATTTCAGAGGTAATTCAACTTTTAACATAAAAAAATATTTAGCTTCGAGCATAATATGGGATCCTAATCAAAAAATCTTAGAATCAAAATTTTAGGAAACTAAAAAAAATTTATGAAAAATAATCCTAACCTCCTGATAACAAAATCAGGAAAGGGAAATGTCACAGTAATTATAGATAAAACAGAATACAAGCAAAAAATGCTACAACTTTTAGATTGCAGAAACACATATAAAATCATAAAAAACCCTACAAGCAAAATCCAAAATGACCTAAACAGCATGGTCAAAGAATGGTGGAGTAGTAGCAAAATTGATAAAAGAGCTTACAACATCTTACGATGCACTATTGGTTTGCCACCTCTGATATATGGTGTGATTAAATTACACAAACCCAATAAGCCCCTCCGGCCTGTAACTTTATTCATTGGTTCACCACTGTAAAATTTATCACAATTTTTAAAAACAATTCTTAGTAATGTTACTAACTATTCTAAATATACTATAAATAATAGTTGGGAATTTGACAATAAAGTTAAACATTTTGATATAACAAAAGACTTTACAATCTGCTCTTTAGATGCTGTTTCTATGTTTTCTAATATAGACCCAAACTCAGTAAATACTCTCATTAAAAAAAAATGAAACTTAATCCAGTAATATACTAAATTAACCTTCGCACAATTCGGTAAAGCAATAAGATTTTGCATAGGCAATGCCTAAGTACAATTTGATTTTACAACTTATAAACAAAAATTTGGTACCCTAATGGGATCACCAATGTCATCAGTGGTTCCAGAAGCTATTATGCAAGAAATCGAAGAAAATATAATGAAAAACCAATCTTTCAAAATATTATTTTACTAGCGCTTTGTAGACGACACATTCATTTGTCTTTACAAAGATAATCTTAAAGTATTAGATGGTTTCAATCAAAAAGGTGATTCATTACAATTCACCCTAGAACAATCTTTTAAACAAAGAATTAATTTCTCAAATACAACTCCGATTTTCAACGAAGGTTATATCGAAACTGACTGGTATCAAAAACCAATAGCATCTCGACGCACTTTAAATTTTCTCTCCAACCATCAAATTTCTCACAAAAGGAGTGTCGTTTTCTTCCTAGTGGACAGAGCAATTAAGCTTGCTACACATGAATTTCACAAGAAAAATATAAATTTTATTTATAAAATTTTGATTGATGAAAATTATCCTCATGAATTTATTATAAATAACATCGAAAAAAGACTTAAACTTATAGAAAATTTAAATTCACAACAAGAATCAATAAATAAAAAAAGAGTATATTTTTCTAGAGTTATTGTTTTGCTATATAACATAGCTCTTTACCTACCTATAAACAGAATCTGTAAACACTTAAAGATAACAATTGTCTTTATATTGAAAATAAACTTCAGAACATTCTGTTACAATCAACAAAAGATAGAATTCCTAAGCTCGAAAAGACTAATCTCATTTATGGTATAAAATGTATAAATTGTGGAATATTATACGTAGGACAAACAAAGAGACCTTAAAAGACTAAAATCTCTAAATATTAACAGACGCAAAACAAGAAACAATGAAATACAGCTTTGTGTAAACACTCTACATAGTTAAACCACAAGTTTAATTTCAACAATAAAAATATTAAAATATTTGTCTGAAAGAATGATTATCATAGAAAAAACATACTAGAACTGTATCATATTGTTAAATATGGAAATACTGGGAATTTTAGATCTGATACTGATAATTTAAATATAATTTATCATGACGCCATATAATTATTTGGTAAACTTTCGTTGAAAATATCATTTTATTAAATAAAACTTTCGAAAATTTCAAACTTACTGCGTAATGTCATAGAGCCATTAGTAAAATGGCGATCATCTTACATGACGAGGTAATACTTTCATAAATTTTATAACTTACCCATATACTTTTATAAATTGCATAATGCTAATAAGATCACTTAGTTTCTAACCTCCATTTTTGGGGCAGACGACAAGCATGCGGTCTACATATGTTCTTTATGTTGATGTTTACAAAATTAATTATTTATTTCTTATTAAAAATTATTCTAAACTAAAAATGGAACATTCCAATACCTAACAAGAACAACATGGGTTTTTAAGTAAAAATACCCACAAAATATGAAAAAATGAACACTTTCTGTTCATATAAAACAAAGAACACTTTTTAACGATTAAAACTCTGAGTAAGTACCTGATTCTAAAAAATTGTTTCACAAAATAAACATTCTCTTATAAATAATGAAATTTTAATTTATAAATTAATATAGTTTTAACCTCTATCTTATTTATTACAGACAGACTTTTCACATGTAATTTTTTGTACATCTGCTTTTTTCAAAACATAATGAAACTTTTATAAAAAATTGAGAAATTTTATACAATGCGGTATGCCTCTTATTCCTATTAGGTCTTCAAAATTTTAAAATATAAAATGTTAATGTCGTTACTTTCTCTGTATTTTCAGTCCTGATGAGACCGCAACTCACGGTGAAATGCACAGACATTTTTAAAATTAAACTTTGGTTTTTTTATTATTTACTACATTTGTAGACCTAAGGCCGAGATTTAATAGTTGCATATATTAATATAGCGATCTTAAATTTAAAAAAAGTTAATTGACTAACTTATTTGTTAGCGATATGAAATTAAATGAAGATTCAAAAATTAATTTTTCTCTATTAAGTAACATTAATGGTTCATTTATTTTAAGGTTATGCAATTGAATATTAGCTATAATTCGTATAATAAAAGTTTATTTATGTAAAACATTTTTTGATAATAATCATGTCATTTTTTAGAATGTTTATGCTGTTTTTAAACGCGTATCAAAATTACTTTTTTGAAATTATATGTGAATGTATTAATTTTTTAAAAGTTTAGTGGGCCAGTACACGTCAAGCATGTCAGAATCTGCAAGTGGTCGTTCCATTTTAACGGAAATCGTGAAAATATAGTTCTATATAAGATACATTCAGGCCCTGCAGGATAAAAAAAAAATTAGTTTTGGGAGATACGCTATATTGAATTTTTGGGTTAGGGTTTTTTGAATTGTCTAAATTTCCGGAAGTGATACTTGAATTTATTTGAAATTCATAGGTTCAATAGATAATATTATACATTTTTAAGGTGAATTACTTTACATAATAAATGGTGAAATTTTGTCTGACAGAAAGTCTGAACAAATTATTGATTTAATTTTTCGCAAAATTCACCTCCTTTAACTTTTGTTACAACACTTGATTATCACTTTTGTTTCTTTTGTATCAGTTCATCTATAAAAGTGAGTAATGTTAGTGCCAAAATATCCTTCACAAATAAACAATTTCTAATATTTAGTGTTTGCTAATATAACTTTTTTATAACAATTATTGTTATTGTATTGGAAAAAATTTTCCAAGAAGATAAAAAAAAATTGCAGCTGTTATCGTTTGTGAGTGACCGCACAAGCTGCACAGCACAGCGAATTATCTCACTAAAATGACGATATTGCTGAAACAAGAAGAGTCTCTCTCAATTTTTTTTCTAATTTTTAAATAAGAGGTGATTTTAGAAGGAATCTTCATATTCTGATTTAACAAATATTAAAAGGGCTGAATTATAAAATAAATTGAATCTTAAATTTGTTTACATTTTTTCGGACAAAATTTCACCTTTTTTATTCAAAATTTTTAAGTTTACAAATGTATAATTTTATCTTTTATACCTTTAAATTTCACCAAAATTTAATTATCGGCTCCAGAAATGTCAATTCAAAAAGATCAACCTGAAAATTCAATATCACGTAACTGCCAAAATTTTGAAAATTTGAAAATATCATTTGTTCCAAAAACAATAAAATATTACCTATCTAGCACTATAATTTCACTCATTCTTTTAAAAGTTAAACGACCACTTGCAGATGCTTTTTATATTGCATACTGATTAATTAATTATTAACTGTATCTTTTAAAACTTTAATTTTCTGCAGTTAGTTTGAAAGGTTATTAATAAATTAAAATTTCAGAAATGGAAGTTAAAATAAAAAAAGAAATATGCAGTTAATATTATTTGCAAGTTTCGATGAATATTATAGTTTAATATTTTATGTTGTAATCTGATTAATTAAGATTAAGATTAAGGAAATTACGCGCTTTTACGTATGTAATTAAATATTTTAAAAACTGCATACAAAATTTTAATTGGTAGAAAGTAACTATAGAGAGAAGTGGATAAGCAAATCCAGCCGAAAATTTTTGGATTTTTAATTCCTGAAAAATTATTTTTTAATACTTCCAAACACACACCGGTACTGAAAATAAGATTTCTTAGAGAATTCAAACTTATATAGGTTATATTTCAAAAGATTAATTTTAAGTTTGAAAAATTACAAAATATTTTAAAACAGATTCTAGTAGATTTTATGAAAACTTTTTTAATTTTTTAAGATAGGTAAAAATGTTGAAAAAGCTTTCAATTATTTAGAGAGATGTTCAAAAGTTTCAGCAGTTTTCGTACAACAAATTCTGATTTTTAAAAATTTTAAATGATTTTTAAAATTCTGAAACTATTTTGAAAATAAATTTAAAGAAATGTTTTGCTTTTTTTATATCATTTTTAAACATAATAATAATTTCTAAATATATAATTTTAATAAATAAATACAAAAATATGAATAAAATGAAGGTTTTATTAAAATTATTATATACAATTACCTTCCAATGTAAAAATCTGATGGAAGAAAGTACTATTAGAATAATTAAGAGATTGCGTTTCAAAAAAAAAATATTATATATAATATGAACCCGAAAAAATCAATAAAAAATTATTATTTCCACACTTATTGTAATTATTTCAATTAAAAAAAATGTAATGTGTTGATCTAAAATCCTGCAAAACTAAAAAAAAAATGGTGTGTGAGAAACGTTTATAATTTATATTGTGTTAACAAAATCTTGAGAACAGAAGTTCCTAGATATTTTTGCTTTCCTTGCATTCTTTAATCACATTGAGAAAATTATATTGCTAAATATTGAAGCTAATTTAGTAAGCGCTTAAAAATTTTATCTGTAAAACAAGCTCGATAATCCTTTTTTATTACAATTGTTAAGATTTAAAATTATAATATAATATTGGATAAATGGATTTTGAATTTTCTTGACTTATTGAAACTATTACATAAAAAAAATTCTAAGAAAAATTATTTTTAATAAAAACAGCTGATCAAATAAAACACAGTTGGCGAAGATATAATTGCTTAATATTAATTTGATATGATTCATATTCTCTAAATGACAAGGCAATCAAAAAATTAAAATAAATGTTAAGTAATTAGGAAATGATAATCTAAGGCAGAGCGGGCGTGATTGTTTGATGTTTACATAGTTTTCGTGAAAATTTTTTAAAAATTACGTTATTATAGCCTTGAACAAACATTCTCATCTGATAACCATGATTTTAAAAAATACGGAAATAAAGCTTGTAATACATCTAGATTATACTTCTAATTCATGAAAGGCTGTGTCTACAGGTACCGAAGTTTCGGTAAGAATATCTTCGTGATACCACTTTGGCTATTTGTACTGAAATTTCTGTACGAATAGCACCCAGATACTATTTTGGCTATTTGTACCGAAATTTCTGGAATAAACTTTCGAAAAGCGCATGCCTCTGATTAACTTGAAACTCCGTATACCCACGTATTTTAAACCGCTGTTTATGAAAATAAGAGTGAAAATATGTGCAATTCTTATTTTTAGGGTGAAAACAGCAAAAAACTGTACACATATCATGTTTTTCACTCATTTAAGTAAATAATGAAAATTTACTAAAAAAACATAGAATAAAAGTTGGGGATCTTTTCAAAATACATATTTCATGTCAAATCTATTTTTACTTTACGGCTGACAGTTTTCGGGAAAAAAAACGATAAATATGAAAATTTACAAAAAAACAGCACAATGTATAGTGATGTGACGTAAGTTGTATCCGAAATTAATAGAAGGTGAATTCGCGCGCGTAGAATGGACGGAAGAAACGAAACTTTCAAAAGCGGATATTGCTGTGTAGGGGACAGCCAATGCCTCGGAAATACTGTATAATGTGTAGTGGTATGATTTAAATTATATAAAAAATTTTATTAACGGCTGGTTACGCCCGCGTTAAATTACAGGGTTATCTTTTCGCTATTCCCTACATTATTTCTGTGACATGTCACAGGGGTGCCTTTTCCCCCCACACGAGACATTGAAAATGGGTACGGATTTGACCTACATTATCTATGTGACCAGTCACAGGGTTGTCTTCTTGCCCCCCCCCCCTCCCTCAAAACTTTGGAAAGGGGTATGAGTGTGACCTACATTATTTTAGTGACCTGTCACGGGGGTGTCTTTCTACCCCCACGAGACGTTCAGAAAGGGTTTAAAAATGACCTACATTATTTCTGTGACCTGTCACTGGTGTGCCTTGCCGCCCCCCACAACGTGTTGGAAAGGGTTGTGGGAGCAATTCGTACCGAAATTTTGGTACATATAGCCAAAGTCGATGTTTAGAGATATTTGTTCCGAAATTTTGGTACACGTAGACACTTCCTTTATAAAATTAGGGAAATTTTTAACTGCTTTTCTGGCTGAGTCTGCAACGATTAATTTTTTTAATGATTATTTTTTTTAGGACGTGTCAAACTCGTCTAAATGAAGTCAAGGGTGAAATACCAAGTCAACATGAACACCTTTAATGATTTAAATAGCCCTTGAGAACTTCAATTTACCCTTAAGCAAAATATTGAGTCCCGTTCATCACCATTGAGTCTGTCCATTAATACCGGTTTCAAAATGTGTCTTTGGTCACCTTGAACAATATTTTAAAAAATAATTGTAGA
Organism: Amphibolips quercusostensackenii; assembly: GCA_032357855.1. Taxonomy (NCBI): domain Eukaryota; kingdom Metazoa; phylum Arthropoda; class Insecta; order Hymenoptera; family Cynipidae; genus Amphibolips; species Amphibolips quercusostensackenii. The sequence continues at coordinate 10,202 of JAUELO010005536.1, forward strand.
TGAAGAAAACCTCAAGGGTGAATGAAGACCCCCAGCAAAAAAATTCGTGCAAATCGCCCTAACTAGGTGTGCTTATTCAGAACGGTCTGAATAAGTGCAAATAATTAGAGCGATTTTCAGGCATTTTTTTCGTCAGGGTGTTTTTATTTTTTTTTCCTTAAAAGTTTTTATTATCTCAAATTTTTTTTTTTTATAAATTGGAACTGTCTAAAGCCACTTTTAAGTAGGGCTATTTTCACAAATATTTTCTATCATGCGTGTTTTTTTTTTAACCTCAAAAGTTTTTCTCATTTACAATTTTTATATTTTTTCCTTGTTTCATTTGAGGTGCCTAAAACACATTTGAAGACCGGTTTCAACAGGCACTTCTTATTCGGAAAATTTTCACAAATTTTCTTCGTGAATGTCGTTTTTTTATCTAACAAAGTTTTCCTTATCTATAATTTTCTTTATATTTTTATATGTGTTATATGGGGTGTCCAAAAACAAATTTCAAGACCAACCTCAATGGGTACTCTCAATAAGAGCGGTTTTCTCATTTTTTTTGCAGTAAGGGTGTTTTTTTTACACTAAAAGTTTTTCTCATATAAATTTTCTCCTAATTTTTGCAAAGGCCGTTAAGGGTGTCCAGAGACACACTTATTGAGACAAGCCTCAATGAGTACACTTGATGGGGATGAATGAAACTTAATATTGTATGCAAGGATGATTTGATACCCTTGGTGTGGTGTGGATTAAGAAAGATGTTTGTGCAGGCTTATTTATTCAGCCCGGAGGTCACTCAAACTAGTTTAGCACGTCTTATAATGATAAACAATGAAAAATTCACGTTTTTTGGATTAGGGTTTTTTTCTTTTGGCGCTAAAAGTTTTCCTCATTTAATTTTTTTTTTTTAATTTTGGAAAACTTGTAAAGGGTCTCCAGAGACACACTTATTAAGGCCGGTCTCAATGAGTACACTTGATGGGGATGAATGAGACTTAATATTTTGCGCAAGGATGATTTGATACCCTTGGTGCGGTGTGGATCAAGAAAGATGTTGATGCAGACTTATTAATTCAGCCCGGAGGTCACTTAAACTAGTTTGCCACGTCTTATAATGATAACCAATCAAAAATTCACGTTTTTTTGTATTAAGGGTGTTTTTCTTGGCGCTCAAAGTTTTCCTTATATAAATTTTTTTTAATTTTGAAAAACTTGTTAAGGGTGTTCGAAGACACACTTATTAAAACCGGTCTCAATGAGTACAATTAATGGACATGAATGAGACTTAATATTTTGCGCAGGGGTGAATTGATACCCTTGGGATGGTGTGGATCAAGAAAGATGTTTGTGCAGACTTATTTATTCAGCGTGAAGGTCAATTAAACTAGTTTGGCACGTCTTATAATGATAACCAATGGAAAATTCACGTTTTTTTGTATTAAGGGTGTTTTTCTTGGCGCTCAAAGTTTTCCTTATATAAATTTTTTTTTAATTTTGAAAAACTTGTTAAGGGTGTTCGAAGACACACTTATTAAAACCGGTCTCAATGAGTACAATTA
>JAUELO010005539.1:0-11744 GCA_032357855.1 Amphibolips quercusostensackenii
AATATGCATACACATACGAAAAAAAAAATCAATGCATTTTGTACCACCCTACTTCGCATGTTACTTTCACGTTTTTACTTTCTCTACGCGAATCGATTTATACAATATAATATTATCTTTATTAATCGCTGGAGGTGTAGATTTGTCATTTTCAATAGCAATTTGATATTGTCCAGTCGAAGCCTTGAATTGGGTCGTAATTTATCGAAGCTTGTTTTTATATTGTCAAACACCAGTTTCTACTGTTTTTATGACGCAAGTTCTTTCTGCGAAAAGCAGAAAATATTGTCAGCACAAAGTGAAAATATGGATGATGAATGGCTTACAAAGGATTAATTTTGAAAAGTAAAATAAATTTTTATAATTGGATATGCTTCTTGATAGATTAATCCTTGCACTTTAAAATAAAAATAAAATGGGTTAAAAAGTAATAAGAATAAGGGCGCTAGCTGAACACGGATTTCAGAAAGATAAATTTGCAAACAAGAAAAATTAATTTTTTAACATAAAAGATGATTTTTTAATCAAAAAGGATGAATTTTATACAAAACAGTTAAACCTTTATGAAAAAAAAATACATTTAAGAAAGTAATCGAATTTTTTACAAAATAATTAAAATTTTAACAATTAAATAATAATAATTTAGTAATATAAGAATATAATTAATTATAATTCATTTGCTTAATTTTTAACCTAATTTTTAACCTAAGAGTGAAATTGTCAAATAAAGAAAATAAGTTTTTAACCTAAAAATTTATATTTGAATTTTTTATTAAAAAAATGAGTTTTTAACATTAATAAAAAGAAATTCGCTTCTAGTTCAATTCAACAAACAACACAAATTTTTATCAAAATAGTTGAATTCTTAACCAAACAGATGAATTTTTTACATAGAAGATCATTTTACCCGGAAAGACCAATTTTCAACAAAAGAGAAATTTTTCACTTGAAATGTCGAACTAAAAAAAAAAACATTTAATTTTTAAACCAGAAAATATCAATTTTCAACCAAAAAAGTTAATTTTAAATAAGATAGATAAATCGAAATCGATGTAAAACTAAAAAAAAAACAATTTTCAATCCATAAAGTAATCGTTACGTTTTCACTTTAAGCCATTATTGCACAAAGAAATTATTTATAACTAGTTAAATTTAGCCAAGAAAGACAATTTTTTCACAATACATTAGTAGCTCAAGTTTCAATCAAGTGGTTGAATTTTCAATAAAAAAAAGTTAATTTTCAACGAAATAATCAATTTTTTACGAAAGAGTGAATTTTTCACCAAAAAATTAATTTTTTCTCACAAAATATAATTTTTGGAAAAAGTACCTGAATTTTCACCAAAATTGTTAATTTTTAAAACTAAAAAAGTCAATTTATTCACAAAACTGTTGAATTTCTCACGAGAAATAGAAATGTTTAGTAAAAGAATACTTTTCAACCAAATAATTTAATTTTGTTCTAAAACTGTTAAATTTTTATACAAAAATAGATCAATTTTTAAACAAATAGTGGATTCTCAACCAAAAAAATTAATTTTCTTTCAAAAATTAAATAGAAAAATTTTTAGTTAAAAAAATTAATATATAAAAATAAAAAAAGTAAAACAATTAAAAACAAACAAAAAAGACGATTTTTTTACAAAATAGTTCAAAAAAAATTAACAAATAGCTACATTTTCAACCAAACATATAAATTTTTCACGACAAGCATCATTTTTATTCAAAAAAATAATTTTGTAACACAAAATACGAATTTTTAACAAAATATGTGAAAATTAACAATATTGTTAAACTTTAGTCTTGAAAAATAAAAATTATCGACAAGACTATTAAATTTTGAATCAAAAAGAGGAATTTTTAATAAAAAGTTAATTTTTGCCCAAATGGTTTAATTTTCTACCAAATTGTTAAATTTTCTAAACAAAAAACATCATTTTTCAAACAAATAGTTGAATTTTTAACCTGAAAAATGTATTTTCTACCAAAAATGTAATCGCTGAATTTTCAGGTAAAGAATTATTGCTTTACAAAAAAAAAAAATTTCCAAAAAGTGAAATTCAACCAAAAAAGATTTGTTTACCAAATAGTTGAATTTTGTAAGGAAAAGAAGAATCTTTAAAAAATGATTTTTTAGCAAAGCAGATGCAGTTGGAATTAAATTCTTGAATTTTTAATGAAAAATGATAAATTCTTAACTAAGTAGTTGAATTTAAAAAAAAAAGATCAGGTTTATAATAAAAAAATTCATTTTCTACCAAAAAAGATGAATTTTCAAAAAAATATATATCAATTTTTCACAAAATATATTAATTGTCAACACAATTGTTGAATTTTAAAGCTTAAATAGTCGACTTATCTGCAGAAATGCTGAATTTTTAACAGAAAATAGGAATTTTTGATAAAAAGTTAATTTCCAACCAAATAGTTTAATTTTCTACCAAACTGTAATATTTTTTAGCCAAAATAGATAAATTAAAAAAATTAATTTTATATAAAAAATTGAATCGTAAAAATTTTAAATTAAAAAAAAATTGTTATTTAACAAAAAAAAAAGAATTTTCGAACAGTGTAATTCACCAAAAACAAAGATGATTTTTTGACCAAATAGCTCAATTTTCTACAAAAGAGGAGAATATTAAAAAATAAGTTCTTAGAAAAGCAGGTGCAGTTTGAATGAAGTCGTTGAATTTTTAATTAAAATGATGAATTTTTAACCAAATAATATAATTTTTAACCAACAAGATTAGGTTTTTGACAAAAAAATAAATTTTCTTAACACAAAATACGAATTTTCAACAAATATATAAATTTTTAACAAAATGTATAAATTTTCAACAAAAATATGAATTTGCAACAAAATTGTTGAATTTCGAAGCTAAAAAAGTCGAGTTATCTGCAGAACTGCTGAATTTTTAACAAAAAATAGGATTTTTTGATAAAAGGTTAATTACCAACATATTATTATAATTTTCTATTAAAGTGTTAAATTTTTTAGCCAAAATAGATCAATTTTACTTCAAAAAATTGTTATTTAACAAAAAAAAAAGGATTTTCAAATAGTTAGATTTTTTAACAGACAAGGTTAATTTTCTACCCAAAAAGTGGAATTTTTAACAGGATACATCAATTTTCTAACAAATAATTGATTTCTTAACTGATGTTGGATACATTTTTTTTTAAAAATGGAGAAGTTAATTTTCCTGGTAAGAAAATTAATTTTCAAGTAAACAGAGACGAATTTTCAACAAAATAATTTAATTTTAACCTAAAGTGTAGAACCCTAAAAATTTTTTTTTTACAAAGCAGGTCAAGTGTGAGTCAAGTAGTTGAATTTTTAATGTATATAGTTGAATTTGCATCAGAAAAGATGAATATGCCAGACTTTTAAATTTTTATACAAAAATAAGTCAATTTTTAACAAAATAGTTCAATTCTTAACCACAAAATATTAATTCTCTACCAAAAATGGCATTGTTATATTTTCAGTTTTAAAAATAAATGTTTAACAATAAAAAAAAACAGTTGAACACAACCAAAGAATACGATTTTTCTACAATATGGTTAAACTTTTAGCCAAAAAGGAGAAACTTAAAAAAAATAAACTTATGACAAAGTAGATCAAGTTTTAATCAAGCAGATCAAGTTTCAATAAAGTAGTTGAATTTTCACCCAAAAAAGATAAATTTTTACCCAAATAGTTACATTTTCCACCCAAAAGATGAATTTTTTACCACAAAAATCATTTTCTATCACAAAATACAAATTTTTAACAAAATACATGAATTTTTAACAAAATTGTTAAACCTTGATGCTAAATAAGACGAATTATTTACAAAACTGTTGAATTTCTAACAAAAATAAAATTTTCTACCAAAAATAGAAATGTTTAGTAAGAATTAAATATTGAACCAAATAATTTAATTTTATAGCAAACTATTAAATTTCTAAACAAAAATACATTAATTTTCAAACGAATAGTTGATTTTTAAAAAAAGATCAATTTCCTGCCAAAAATAGAATTGTTTGATTTTCAATTATAAAATTAATGCTTAGCGAAAGAAAAAAGAATTTTCAAACAGTGAAATTCAACCCAAAAAGACGATTTTTTGACCAAATAATTGGATTTTTTTGCCGGAGAGAAGAATCTTTAAACAATACGTTTTTAGCAAAGCAGATCAAGTTTGGATCAAGTAGTTAAATTTTCAAAGAAAAAAGAGATTAATTTTTAACCGAATAGTCAAAAATTCGAATAAAAAAATTAGGTTTTCATTGAAAAATTAATTTTTTTCAAAAAATATTAATTTTTAACAAAATAATTAAATTGTTAAGCTACAAGAGGATAATTATCTGCAAAACTGTTGAATTTTGAACCAAGAAAATAAATTTTTGATAAAAAGTTAATCTTTTCCAAAACAGTATAATTTTCTGCCAAACTATTAAATTTTTTAGGCAAAATAGATCTATGAAAGGAAATACAAATTTTCTATAAAAAATGGATCGTGAATCTTTTATCTTGACAAATTGTTATTCAGCGAAAAAAAAATATTTACAATTAAATTTTCCAAAAATAACGTTAATTTTGTTACCCAAAAAAACATGTTCTGAACAAAATAGTGAAATTTTCAGCCAAAGAGGACAATGTAAAAAAAATTTTTTAGCAAAGCAGATTAAGTTGCAATCAAGCAGATCAAGTTTCAATGAAGTAATTAAATTTTATTTAAAAAAAAAAATGAATTTTTAACGAAATATATACATTTTTAACCAAATACATAAATTTTTTATCACAAAAATAATTTTTAATAGCAAAATACAAATTTTTAACAAAATATATAAAATTTAAACAAATTTTTGAACATTAATGATAAAAATTACGAATTATCGACAAGGCTGTTGAATTTTGAACTACAAAGAGAAATTTTCAATGAAACGTAAATGTTTTTACCAAAGAGTTGAATTTTCTACCAAAGAGGAGAACTTAAAAAAAATTAGTTTTTATCAAAGTAGAAAATTTGCAACCAAATAGTTGAATTTTTTAAAAAAAGATGAGGTTTTCGGCAAAAAAATTAATCTTCTACCCCAAATCACAAATTTTTATTCAAATTGTTGAATTTTGAAAGCTAAAAAATACGATTTATCCACAAAATTGATAAATTTCTTAACCAAAAATAGAAAATTCTAAAAAAAAGTTAATTTTCAACAAAAAAGTATAATTTTCTACTAAACTGTAGAATTTTTTAGACAAAATAGATTAATTTTCAAAAAATATCAAATTTATACCAAAAATGGAATCACAAAATTTCCAGTTGAAGAAATTGTTGTTCAACAGAAAATAAAAATTATTTTTTAGCCAATTGAATTTAACAACAACAAAAAATTTTTTAAAAGTTAAATCCTCAACCAAAAAGATGATTTTTGAACAAAGATGATTTTGCACACAAAACAGGATTTTCCAACAAAATAAATTATATGAGTAACAAATAATTTGATCTTTTTCAACTTATAAAAAATAAATTTTTAACCAAAAATAGAATAATTAATTTTTCAGCCAAAAAAAAATATTTTTAACTAAACAAAAACGAATGTTTAACAAAATAGTTAAATTAATACCCAAAGAGAAGAATCCTTAAGAATTAATTTTTTTACAACGTGGGACAAGTTTTAATTAAGTTTATGAATTCTCAATGTGAACAGTTGAATTTTTAGCCAAAAAGATGCATTTTTCGTTCGAGAAATCATTTTTTTACCATAAAATACAAATTTTTAAACAAAAAAATGAATTTTTAACCAAGAAATCAGTGTTTCGCCAGAAAATACAAATAAAAACCAAATTTTTAAATATTGAAGCCGCAAAAGTCTAATTTTCTATAAAAAAGTTAAATTTTCAACTCAAAAATATGATTTTTAACAAAAAATCTAATTTCTCACCAGAATTTGTAGGTCCACTTTTTGACCAAATAGTTGAATTTTTAACTAAAAACAAAGTGTTTAATTTTTAAGTAAAAAAGGCAACATTTTTAGGACGAATTTTTTAAGAATAAAATTAATTTTTAACCAAATAGTTAAATTTTTAACGAAAAAATATCAACTTCATATCAAAAAAAGAATAGGGGAATTCTTAATTATAAAAATTAATTTCTAATAAAATAAAAAAGTTCTTCACTAAAAAAATAACTCTTCTATGAAAATTAAAGAATTTTCGAAAGATTGATTTAAATTTTAATCAATTAGTTAAAGTTTATAAGTAAAGGATTAATTTATAACATAATAAAAGAATATTAAAAAATCATTAAATTTTCAACACAATAGTTGAATTTTCAACTAAAACCAAAGTGTTTAATTTTTGAATAAAAATCGCAACATTTCTAAGACGAATTTTTTAAAAAATAAAATTAATTTTAAACCAAATAGTTAAATTCTTAACGAAAAAATATCAATTTTATATAAAAAAAGAATAGGGAAATTCTTAATTATAAAAATTAATTTCTAATAAAATAAAAAAGTTTTCCACTTAAGAAATAACTCTTCTATAAAAATAAAATAATTTTTAACATAGTGATTTAAATTTGAATCAATTAGTCGAATTTTATTAATAAAGGATTAATTTATAACATAATAAAAGAATTTAAAAAAAAAACATAAAATTTTTAACAAAATAGTTTAATTTTAAACGAAAAAGTATCAATTGCCAATGGAAAATAAAATAGGGAAATTTTAAGTTATAAAAATTAATTTCTAATAAAATAAACAAGTTTTCCACTGAAGAAATAGATCTTCCATAAGAAAAAACTATTTTCAAAAAATTATTTCAATTTTAAACCAATTAGTTGAATTTCAATCATGAAGGATTGATGTATAACGTAATAATTAAATTTTTTAACAAAATAATTGAATTTTTAACGAAATAGTAAGACTTTTAAATAAAAGAGACCGATTTCCGATAAAAAATATAACAGTAGACTTTTTAATAATAAAAAAAATCATTTAACCAAAAATATTTGAATTTTATTTTTCAATTTTATGGGCGGCCCCTAGGTATGTACTCACTCGAAACAATGTCGCTATTATTTTAACTTGTAGGGGTTTATTAATTTTCAACCATGGTCGCAAAATCAATAATCAATAATCAGCGTCCCTCAATCAAGCTTCAATTTATCCGGAAAAATTTCCCATCTATTCTATGTCGAAACAGATTTCCCAGGACAATCAGGAGCAAATAGCGGTCATATTCCATCGAAAAGGCACGTCACGTCCCTCGAATATATAAACTTGCAACTTTGACACAAAATTACGCATATTAATACAGCAACATACATATACCAATAATAAAACTCGTGTTGAAAATCCAAGTTAATACCTCTAATTTTGTATTGGTGGGACTTCAACAATTAGTGGAATGAAGCTGAACGACCAATAGAAAAAATGAAATAAGCTTGTGCTAGAAAAATTCTGATAGAAAAGTTGGATTCTATTTGCGATATGGAAGTAATAACTTTGTGAGAGCAGAATAAAAGGAGGATTATCGAAAAAACGATGGCAGATCATTTGACATTTCCAATCTGTTCCTGCTTTGTCCAGAATTATCTTTAGAATTAAAGAACTTTGAGATAGATGTAATAAGATGATATGTACAAAATATTTAAAATTGTCTTAATTTAGTTAATTTTGTTTGATAACTTTTCAATTACTTTAATTTCCTTTGAACGCGCACTTTTTGTTGGTTCATTTTTTTTTGTACCTTGTGTTGTTTTTCCAAAAATTTATATTTTTCAATGATAATATTATTATTCACGATTAGAAAAAATGCTGGGCATTCTTGAAAAACAAAATTAACCAAAAATTTGTAGTTCTTTTTTGAGTAAACAAATTTTTCTATTCGTTTTTTTCATCTTGTGTCGTTTGTCTAAAAATTCAGTTTTTCACTTTTTAAAGCATTTTTTTCAAAAAGAAAACAAAAACTATGCGTCCTATCAACAACTGATTTGTAACAAATTTTTAGATATTTTTCTATTGTAAAATTGTTGTAAATTCATCTTTTTTGCATCCTGTATAGCCTGACCACAAATGAAATTTTTTATTTAATTATTTATTGTGCAGTCAAAGCTTTCATTTTAGATTTTTTAAGAATATTCAAACAGTCTTGATAATGTTGTACGGTGTTCAGAATGCAAGGTTTTTGTCCTTTCGACATTTTGACATATCGTGCGTTGTTTGGCTTTAAATGTTCATTTTTATTTGTCTTTAAGATTTTTAAAAATTCTATAACATTGGTATTTTTTTTTTATTTAAAAAAAGTTATGAGGTTTAATTGTTCGTAATTTTAAGTACTGTCAATAACCGTTTATAAAATATTTAAATCTTAAAAATAAGTGTTTAAAAATTTGACTACATTTTGCCTACATTTTGAATTTTCATCTAAAATGGCTGAAAAATTTTGTGCTAACAGACTAAAAAATCTACAGACACATAAGAGGTTTCATAACATGGACATCTGACAAAAAAAGGTGGAGGGGGTGAATTTTACACAAATTTACTATACCTTCTCCGATAACAATGTAGAACAAATTTTGTTATTATACATTTTATTGAAACTTGTGTTTTTTGTAGCTTGTGTTGTTCGTATAAAAATTTGACTTTTCTATTTTCAATTTTGTTTTTCACAAATAAAACAAAAATTGCGCATTCTATTGAAAAGTGAATTAACAAAAAATTTATAGATCTTTTTTAGGTGCAAAATTTTGGTCAATTTATCTTTTTTGCATCCTGTATAGCCTGACCGCAAAATTAAATTTTTCATTTTTATTATTTTTTGTGCAGTCAAAATTAAAATTTTTGATGTTTTAAGAAAAATCAAATAGTCTTGATGATCTTGTAGGGTGATTAAAATGCAACGTTCTTATTATTTCGACATTTTTACATATCGTGCGTTGTTTGGCTCAAAATGTTCATTTCTATTTATTTTTAAAATTTTTGAAAATGCTATAACATCAGTAATTTTTTTTTATTTAAAAAAAGTAATGAGGTTCAATTGTTCGTAATTTTAAAATATATCCGTAATTTTTGTTCCAATAACCGTACACAGATTATTTAAATCTTAAAAATAAGTGTTAAGCGAATTTTGAGAATGCGCTTACATTTTAAATTTTAATTTAAAATAGTTAAAAATTTCGTGCTAACAGACTAAGAATCTACAGACACATAGAAGGTTTTAAAACATGGACATCTGACAAAAAAAGGAGAAGGGAGTAAATTTTACACAAATTTAATATACCTTTTCCGATGAAAATGTAAAAAAAAAATTTTATTATACATATTATTGCAGCTTGTGTTGTTCGTCCAAAAATTTGACTTTTTATTTTTCATGCTGTTTTTTACAAAGAAAGCAAAAATTACGCATCGTATTGAAATGTGAATTTACAAAAAATTTATAGATCTTTTTTGGGTGCACAATTTCGGTAAATCCATCTTTTTTTGCATCCTGTATAGCCTGACCGCAAAATTAAATTTTTTATTTTTATTATTTTTTGTGCAGTCAAAATTAAAATTTTTGATTTTTTAAGAAAATTCAAACAGTCTTAATGATCTTGTAGGGTGATTAAAATGCAACTTTTTTGTCCTTTCGACATTTTGACATATCGTTATGAGGTTCAATTGCTCGTAATTTTAAGGAATTTTAATAACCGTACATAAAATATTTGATACTTAAAAAAAAGTGTTACAAAAGTTTTGAAAATGCGCCTACATTTTGAATTTCCATCTAAAATGGCTAAAAAATTTTGTGCTAACAGACTAAAAATCTACAGACACATTAAAGGTTTTAAAACATGAACATTTGACAAAAAAGGGGAAGGGGGTAAATTTTACACAAATTTAATATACCTTCTCCGATAAGAATGTAGAAAAAATTTTGTTATTATACATTTACTTGCAACTCGTGTTTCTGGTAGCTTGTGTTGTTCGTCTAAAAATTTTACTTTTCTATTTTTAATGCTGCTTTTTACGAATAAAACAAAAACTGCGCATCGTATTAAAAAGTAAATTAAAAAAATTTGTAGATCTTTTTTGGGTGTACAATTTTGGTCAAATCATCTTTTGTCTTATCCGGCATAGTTTGACCGCAAAACGGAATTTTTTATTTTTCATTATTTCTTGTGCAATCAAAATTATAATTTTTGATTTTTCATAAAAATTTAAAAAGTTATTATGATAATTTAATAGGGTTTTTGAAATGCAAGCTTTTCTTTATTTTACTTTTTTTAATATGCGTTGTTTGGCTTAAAATGTTTATTTTTGTTTTCTCATTTTTTCATTTTTAAAATGCTATAAGTCCGGTATTTTTCACTGTATCAAAAAAGTCTCTTTTATTTTTTTCTTTAAAATTTTTTACATGTATTTTTAAAAAAGTCCTGTTGGAACAAAACATATTTTTTACTTTTTTGGTACTTTAGTCTTACTTCAGCAGTAATATCTTCGGACATAAATCCTATCAGCTCTTGTGAAAATTTTGTGAATTAAAAAAGATAATGAAACTTTTCTAATATTCTTGTTCTAAAAATTGTTGAATGATTGTGAAATAAACCAAATTTCGGACTCTTCTGGTAGGTTTTTTTTTTAAAAATGCCTCGTAAAACGAGACATATTTTTAACTTTTCTAGAACTTTTGCGCAAAACATTATTCAGGGTTTGCAAGAACTGAAAAAAGTGTACAATTGTTGAAACTTTTGTACTGCTTGAAATATAAAAAAAAGAATAAGTAATATATATTTTTTTATACCTTTGTCCTAAAAAAGTACCATCAGTCCTTATAAAAAATGTTCTCGATGTATGTGTGTATCTGCGTGTGTGTGGATATCATAATTTATTGTCAATACGATAAGTTTAAAAAGACTTTATAATATTTTTGAAATGTTTTTTTTGTGGTAAAACTTTTTAAATTTAAAAAGTTTTAAGTTGATGCAAAAATAGAAAAGATTTGTTGATTCGAAAAGAATCGATTGACCTATAATAAAAATAATAAGACGTTTAATCAAAGAGTAAAGAGAAGTCATAGCCATTTACATTACTTCAAAAATTAACTTAATACTAAAAAAAATGATTAAAAAATGGAAAAGATTAATTGATCCAAAAAAATCGATTGATGTGTACTATTATTACATTGCAATAAAGAGTGCAAAAGTTATGATCATTTACATTATTTGAAAACCCGATTTTAATGGTAAAAATGTTCTTATCCACATAATTTAATTATGGATATTAGCACATCTAGGCTTATATAATGATTTTAATTTTTTTGGTATTAAAAAAAATTAATTAAAATTTTAAAAAACGTTGAAAAAACATAAAAAGTAGTGTCCCTTATCTAAATAATCTATGTGAATTATTCTATTTCAACATAATCAGTCACACAAACTGATACGCTTTCGTCACGCTCAGGGTATTTTCGACCCTAAGCTGCATTTCACGGTTGAAGTTGATGCGAGGATAAAAAAGATTCGTTAAATTGATATGAATCAATCAAACCATCATGGTAATACGTTTAATTGAAGATTAAGAAAATCATAGTGTACAGTCATCTGACAGGTTTGACAAATCGGGTTTTATATATTAAAGCTTTTCCCATTAACATAATTTCAGGTGCATGCAAGAATAGAAAAGGCTCTTTAATTCAAGACGTTTTCGTTGGCCTATTTTCATTTTGACTTCCTACATAAGAAAGCAAATATATGTGCTAATTAATCATAATG
>JAUELO010005563.1:0-11742 GCA_032357855.1 Amphibolips quercusostensackenii
TCTTATTTCTTCAGATATGTTTCCTGAAGAATCTGTCTCGAGGGAAGTTGTTATGAGCAAACGCCATTTTGAATATGAGGAAGTAGCTTCTTCGTAAAAGATTGGCGACCTTAAGGAAATTTTATATTTGCACAACTGTCTCGCATTCTGTACATACCAACTGTAACTCGCTATTTTCTTATCTCCTTGGGACATTTTTGACAAATGCGGTAAAACTGAAAAATATATGTATATATGTATATATGTTTTACACGATTTTCCTAGTGTACTTTATATCTGTCATGATAATTTATTATGTCATTTAATGGTAGGGTTGCCACCTTTCTTATAACGGTACGTGACATCGAGTCGCCGCAGAATAGTCACCAGACATCTAGTCGCGGGATATCTAGTCGCTGGGACATCTAGTCGACAGGCGTAGTCCACAATATTTTTAGTCGCAAAAACGATGTTTTAAATCATAAAAAAAATAAACACAAGATATTAAATACTTTTAACACAATCACACACACACAATTTACAATAAATTTTTTTTTGTAAATTGTTTCTACTACAAACATACGTATAGGTGGTTTATAAAAGTCGTTTTTTTTTGACTGACGTATCGCGACAGTTTTGTTTCTCTAGGTGAGAAAATACGCTCCTAATTTAAATAATAATATTAATTAATTAATTATATTGAATACGAATGAAATGTTAGAGGTTGCGAGCATTAAATGTATGCAAGATATCACATTTTCGTAGTCTTTAATTATTTTTTAAATCTGCATATTAGCTTTAGAGAAATATCTTATGAATAGAAATTTTTAGCGATAAAAAGAAAATGACTCTTATTTTCTGTCCGAATAAAAAAAAAATATTTGGCTTCGGTAAAAGTCATAAACAGCGTACAATTCTTTATAAACAGAAATACATAAAAGTATAATTGTACCTTTAAACATTTATTGTAAAGATTAAAAACATTGTTTGACCTTCCCTAAACAAATGATTGAAAATACATAATAGATGAGATGAAAAATTTATAACCTGGGCACTAGAATAAATACTTTAAACAAATTTCTTTGACAAAGTTTATCTAATAGCTTCTTCGACACTAAAATGTTATAAAAGATATATAAATAGGAGATAAAAAAATGTTTGATACATTTTAATTTGCACTTTTATGTTCAAAGGTTTCCATGACAAGTATAGTGAGTTTACCATCGCAACAAGAAGGCATACTTTTATTTTTCTCACGTAATTTTGGAATATTCGCATAATAGCGCATGATTTTATATTTTCCTTGCAAAGTATATGTGAGAAAGTTTTACAAAATGCATTTTCCGCTATTAATTAATACGACAAAATTTGTCAAAACATATCAAATATAAAATTTTTAACACATTATTGGTACTTGTTATGAACTCTTTTTTAAAACTAAAGTTTTGTCACTTCATAAGGAATATTAAAAAAATAATTTTTCCTTTATAACTCTTGATGTTGATACCCTTAACAAAGTTCATACTGAAAACGGTATTTTTTTGACATTTTTTCAACATCAATTATTTTCATTCGATATTTAATTTAAAAATGATAATAGAAACAAAAAAGTTTGAAAAAAGTGCGGCTTACCGCAGCACGCGATTTGGTTGTCGTGCTTCGCGCTCCAAAGTACATTGATCGTGCGATTTGCGTTCCGTGTTATATGTATTTTATATACAAATTACTAAATTTGTACTTGATTTCAAATTTAATTCAATTTTCAACAAAATAGAGGAATTTAAAAAAATATAATTGAAGTTAAACTGAAGAAGATAAATTTTAAACCAAACATGAAATAATTAAGTTTCACTTACAAAAATTAATTTTCACAAAAACAAATTTAAACAAAACAGTTGAATTAAAAAAGAGGATGTTCAACTAAAATAATGAATTATCAACCAAAAAGATTAATTTCCAACAAAGCAGATTCACTTTCTACTAAGTAGTTGAAGTTGCAAACAAAAAAGATGAATTCTCAAAGAAAATATAATAGTCGATATTCCAACCAAAAAATATTTAAATTTTAATCTAAAAACAGCTGAATTCGACCCAAAAAGACAAATTTTTAACAAGATAGTTCAATTCTCAACCGAAAAAAATCACGCATCTTATCGAAACGTGATCGCTAAGAAATTTGTGGATCTTTTTTGAGCGCACACTTTTTGTTGATTCATTTTTTTCGTGCCTTGCGTCGTTTTTCCAAAAATTTAATTTTTTCATTGTTAATTTTATTTTTCACGATTAGAACAAAAGCTACGCATTGTATCAAAAAATAATTAACAAAAAATGTTAATCTCTTTTTTTGGTAAATTAATTTTATTTATTCATTTTTTTTATCTTGCCTCGCTTTTCTAAAAATTCAATTTTGTTCTTTTTAAAGCAGTTTTTCACGAATAAACCAAAAACTACGCGTCCTATCAAAAAGTGATCTGCAACAAATGTGTGTATTTTTTTTTTGAATACGCAATTTTTTTCAATCATCTTTTTTTGTATCCTGTATAGTGAAAGTGCAAAATGGAATTTTTTAATTTTTCATTATTTTTTGTGCGGTCAAAACTTGAATTTTTGATTTTTCAAGAAAATTCAAAAAGTTGTTATTATAGTCTCGCAGGGTGTTCAAAATGCATCGTCTTTCTTTCCCTGACATTTTTTTCATACCGAGCGTTGTTTAGCTTGAAATGTTCATTTTCGTTTGTTTTTTTAGAATTTTTTAAATGCTACAACTACGGTTATTTTTTTTTAAATAAAAAATTCATTCAGCTAAATTGTTAGCCTTTTTTAGCACTACTAATAACCGTACATAAAATTTGTTAATCTTAAGAAAAAGTGTTTTCCAAGATTTTTAAAATCCGCTTACTTTTTGAATTTTCATTCAAAATGTCTGGTTAACAAACTTGACCTTTATTTTAGGACTCTTGAAGAGTATACGAAAGCCCAATGCAATATGTCAATTCTTTCGAAAGTGATCGTGCTTGAAGACTAAAAGTCTACACACATACACACATAAGCACAAACAGACACAATCGCAAAAACCTGTTTTTTGGGTTTAGAAGGCGTCAAAACGTGAACATTTGCCAAAAACAGGGGTGGTTCAAATTTTACACAAATCTTATACCTTCTCTGATGAGAATGTAAAAATCTACATTTCATTAAAAATTTTCTGAAATATTTTCAAGTTTAAAATATTTTCTTAAAATTAATTTTGAAAATAAAAAAAAAATCAATTAAAATTTTGTCCAGAATCTTAAGAAAAAATTTTTTATCATCTCTAAACCCTTCAAAAATTTCAAAAACTTCGAAATTTGATTTTAAAGTCTTAAAAAATCTACACTTTGTTTAAAATTGTTTGGAATCTGTTCGAATGTTCAAATTGTTTTTTTGTTTTTTTTAATTTCTTAAACTTAAAAATATTTTTTGAAATGATTCAAAGTTTTTTAAACATTTTTTTCAAATCCTGCAAAATAAAAAAAAATTATTTTAAAATCCTTAGGATTCTTTTTTGACAAATTTTAAAATCTTTGAAGTTTTAAATTATATTTTAAAATTAAACCTAAATCGTCTATTAAGATATTCAAAGTTTTTGTCCATTATTTCATTCTTTTCATCTATTTTAAAGAGTAGAAAAGTTTAGAAATTATTGGGATTCGCTGCGCTGCAGTACGCCATCTGTTTTCCAATGCGGCCAAATTGTGAACTCGCGAAAGCAGGCAGAATTTTTAAGATGCATTTTGATTTGGGCTTTAAAAATTTTTGTTATTGTTTGGTGTATTTTAAAATGATTATGAAATAAAAACAATTAAGATTTATCGGAAACTAAGTGTAACATGTGAGATTTCCATCGTATACCGTACGAAAACATATTTTATGTTGAAACTGTTTTAGCAGAAAAAAAATTATTTGAGTATATTGTATAAGTTTCAACACGTTATAAGCTTCAATTAATTTATCTGTACCGTGAAAATTTGAATTTTCGATTTTTCGAAAAAATTGAAAAAATTGTTGTGATAATCTTGTAGGGTGTTTAAAATTCAACGTTTTTCTTTCTCTGACATTTATTCAAACCGAGCGTTGTTTGGCTAAAAATGTTAATTTTCGTTTGTTTTTTAGAATTTTGTAAATGGTATGACTCCGATAATTTTTTTTATCAAAAAAAGTCGTAAGGAAAAAATTGTTGACCTTTTTGAGTACTACTATTAATCGTACATAGAATTGTTTAATCTTAAAAAAGTGGTTTGAAAAATTTTTAAAATGCGCTCACTTTTTAAATTGCCATCCAAAATGGCTGGTTAACGAGCTAGACTTTCATTTTCGAACACTTGAAGAGTATAGTAAAGCCCAATCCAATATTTCAATTATTTCGAAAGTTATCGTGCTTGCAAACTAAAAATCTACAGACACACATACAGTGATACATACATCCATACAGACAGAAAGACCGACAGACACATTCGCGAAAACCTGTTTTTTGGGTACAGGAGGTCTTAAAACGTGGACATCTGGCAAAGACGAGAGGGGAGGGGGTCAAATTTTACGCAAATTAATTACCTTCTCATAACAGGATGGAAATGTAACACCTTTTCAACAAAATAGTTCAATTCTCAACAACAACAAAAAAACCACGCGTCCTATTAAAAAGTTATAAGAAACAAATTTGTAGATATTTTTTCAATGCACAATTTTTGTTAATTCATCTTTGTTGTATTCTGTATAGTGTAACCGCAAAATGGAGTTTTTTATTTTTTATTAATTTTTGTGCGGTCAAAATTTGAATTTTTGATTTTTCAAGAAAATTAAATAATTTGTTGTAATAATCTTGTAGGGTGTTCAAAATGCAACGTTTTTCTTTATTTGGCATTTTTTCATATGGTGCGTTTTTTGGCTTAAAATGTTCATTTTGGTTTTTTTTTTAATTTTTAAAATGCTATAACTCTTGTAATTTTTTTTTATTAGAAAAAGTCATAAGTATAAATTGTTTGTCTCTTCAAGTACTACTTATAACTGTACATCGAATTTTTAAATTAAAAAAAAAAAGTAGTCTCAAAAATTTTCATAATGTGATCACTTTTTAAATTCTTATCGAAAATGGCTGGCTAACGAACTTGACTTTCAATTTGAGACACTCAAAGAGTGTACCAAAGGCCAATTTAATCTGTTAATTTTTTCGAAAGTGACCGTGCTAACAAAAAAAAAATCTACAGACCTACAGACATACAGACATGCAGACAGACAGACAGACAGACATACAGACAGACACATTCGTGAAATCATGTTTTTCGGATTCAGGGGGTCTCAAAACGTTGAGATTTGCCAAAAACGGGGGTGGGTCAAATTTTACACAAATCTAATGCCTTCTTATTATAGGATGAGAATGTAAAATTAAAATGTTTGGACAAACGACACAAGCTACGAAAAAATAAGACAACAGTTGTTTGCCCAAAGGAGAGCCATAAATTTGTTTAATCAATTCTTTCTGAATAAATAAATTAAATAAATTTGTTATTAATACTTTTTTTACGGAACGCGTAGTTTTGGTTTTAATCATAAAAAATAAAATTAAATATTAAAAAATTTAATTTTTGGATAAACGATACAAGCTATGAAAAAAATGACTAAATCAAATTTACTCATCCAAAAAAAAACTACAAATTTTTCAGGAATAATTTTTTGATGGGACGCGTAATTTTTGTTTTAATCGTAAGAAGTAACATTAAAAACTAAAAAATTAAATTTTTTGAAAAGCCACACAAGGTGCGAAAAAAAATTAATAAACCAAAGTTGTTCACCGAAATAGGATCTACAAATTTATTATTAACAATTTTTAGACAGGACAAGTAGATTTTCTTTCAATCGTAAAAAAAGAGGATTAAAAATTAAATTTGTGGAAAAACGACACAAGAGACGAATAAAAATAAAAAGACAAAAGTTGTTCAAACACAAAAGATGAACAAATTTGTTATAAATCCTTGTTATAAAAATATATTAAAAATAATAAAAAAATTAACTCTCTTAAATAATGACCCAAGCTACAATAATATTTTATTTAACAAAATTTTTCGCCTAAATTATATCTACTTTTCTTAGAACTACTTTACGCTAGAATGCAGATTTTTAGTTTAGATCAGAAAAAATAATATTAAAAATAAGCAAATTAAATTTATGGAACAAAAACGCAAGATATAATAAAATATTTAATAACAAAATTGTTTTGTTATTTTATAGGATGCGCACTTTTGCTAATTATAAAAAGAAGAAAATGAACATAAGTCTGTTTCAATACAAATTGATTCAAAGATATTTTCTTTGAATTAAAAAAATATATTCATCGGCAAATCCTATTAAAAGTTACTCACAATACAAGCCGATTAAAATCTGAACACGTTTATTATTTCGTAAATTTTTAAGAGTAAAAAAAAAGACAAAAATAAATGTAATATCTTCTTTTATAACTAACAAAATGGATTTTTTAGGATCCAATTTAATCAAATAATAAATGAATTTTCAACAAAAGAGTTAACTTTTCAAAGAAAGAAGTGAATTTAAAAAAAGTTAATTTTTAACAAAGTATTTGTACTTATAACCAAATGGTTAAACTTTAACCTAAAAAATTAATTTTCTACCAAAAAAATTATTATTCATTCTAAACATCCTCCAAGACAACAAGCGATTTCAAAGTAACTGAATTTTGAAACAAATACTTAAATTTTTTACTAAAAAATGTAAATTTTCAACAAAAATGGAAAAGTTAAACTTTCTATTGAAAAATTAGTTAGGATAGTTAAATTTTAAGCCAAAAATATCAATTAAATTTTTAATTGAAATGATGAATATTAAACTGAAATGCTTAAATTTTCAACCACAAAGATGAATTTTCAAACAACAAAATCAATTTTCTGTCAAAAAATACAATTAAAAAAAAACATCGATTTTTAACGAAAGTGTTGAATATTCAATAAAAGAAGACAAATTTTTACCTAAATAGTTGAATTTTGAACTCAAAAAAATTAGCTTTCAACCGAAAATGGAATAATTACATTTTCAGTAAATAAAATTAATTTTTAACCTAACTCATTAATTTTCAAGCTTAATGATGAATATTCATCTGGAATAGTTGAATTTTAAACCAAAAACATTATTTTTGGACAAAAAAATTAATCTTTAACTGAAATAGTTGAATTTTCAAACTAGCAAAAATTAATTTTTACTAAAAAATTATAAATAGTCAACCAAAACTTAAATAGATAAATTTAAAGTTGAAAAAATATATGTTCATCCAAACAGATAAATTTTTAACCAAGACTATGAAATATTTAACTAAGATGATGCATATTCAAATGAAATCATTGAACTTTAGACCAAAAAAATTAATTTTCAACAAAGAAGATTAATTTCTACCAAAAAAGACGAATTTTCAACTTAAAAAGATTATTGTTCAACCAGAAACATAATAATTAAATTTTGAGTCAAAAAGTGAATGTCTAACAAAAGAAATGAGTTTTGAATTAATGTTATGGAATGCTTAACTGGTATAGTAATTCAATTTTTGGTTGAAAAAGATATATAATTTTCAACCAAAAAGGAAACAAGTTTTTAACAAAATATGTAGCTAAATTTTCGGAAAAAGTCCTTTTTCATCCAAAGAAAAAACCATTTTTCAATCAAATAGCTCATACTTCCACTTAAGAAATGGATTTTTAATTAGAATTTCGAATAAAAAAAAAAAATTTTTAACAAAAGACTTCAACTTTTAACCAAATTATTTTATTTTCAACCTAAAAGATAAATTTTCAACTAAAATGATATATATTTGACTAGAATACTTGAGTTTTTATTTGTAGAAAAGAATTTTTAGATAAGAAGATTAACTTTCAAACAAGACGATAATTTTCAATATTTAAGTAGAATAATTTAAAATTTCAGTTGAAAAAATTCCATTCAACAAAAAAAAATAACTTAAAAAAATAGTTACATTTTTAAACTAAGTGATTAAATTTTAACTAAAATTGTAAATCTTTAATTAGAATAGTTGAATTTCAAACCAGAAAGCTCAATTTTCAACTAAAATGATGAATATTCAAGTAATTTTTTAACACCAGAGCTTAACTTTTGACTAAGTAATTTCATTTCCAACCTAACAGATAAACTTTCAACTAAAATAATATATAATTTTCTGTAGAAAAATCGACTTTTTAACAAAATGCGTGTATTTTTAACAATATAGTTGAATTTTTTTCATACCAATTTTCATTCAAATTGTTGAATTTTGAACTAGGAAGGATCGATTTCAACTGAGAACGAAACAGTTGAATTTTTAGTTGAAGAAATTAATTTTCGACCAAACTGATGAAGTTTCAACTTAAATGATGAATCTTCCAGTGGCATGGTTAAAATTGTATGGAAAAAAAATTTTTAAACACAAAGTTCAATTTTCTATAAAAAAAAGAATTTTTCACAAAGTACATCAATTTTCAAACAAAAAATTTAATTTTTAAGTAAAAAATATCAATTTTTAGCAAAATAGTAGACATTTTATTAAAAAAAAGATAAAATTTTAATTTAAGATCGAGCGAAAATCTATTTTCTTATTAAAAAATATTTTATGATAAAAAACTATAAAAAAATATTTACAATCAAAAAAACAGACTTACAAACTACCTTCCTTTTCGGCTCATTAGAGACAAAAATAATAATTGAAAAAAGAGGAAGAAAATAAATTTTCAACCAGAAATAGAACACTTCAATTTTCTCTTAAAAATATAATTTTTCACAAAAAAAAAACGTATTTTTAGCAAAATAGTTCAATTTTCTTCTGGAATAGTTAAATTTTTAGATAAAAAAATTGATTTTTAACAAATTATTAGTTAAATTTTCAACCAGAGGTCGATTTTTAATTGAAATGATGAATGTTCAATAAAAAATTAATTTTTAATAAATGAGTTTAACTTTTAACTAAATCGTTAAATTTTTAAATAAGTAAATAAATCAGTAACCTAATAAACACACTTATAAACCCTACGACTGTAGATAAAGTAGAAATCACTTTTCTAAATTGAACAAAATTATTTAAGCAATAAACACTTGAATTTCACTGCGATCAGAAGCAAATTTACAGTTTTTAATTAAATTCCTGACCAATAAAATTCCCGGTCATTTTCCAGTCAAGTCGCCACCCTCAAAATAATTATCTTACTCATATTATTAATCTCCCAGCACTTATAAAACTCACAAAAAGTAAATATGTGCTGAAGTTTCAACGCAAATGTACAGTAGTAGATTTAAAGTAAATTCACATTAAATTAGATATTTTTAACATTTAAAATAATCAAGTAAGATAGTTATGATATAAAATTTAATAAAGCATGTCAATAATATATTCGACGTTGAAGTAAGAAAATAAAATATCACTTGGGGCATCGCTAATTTTAAACCCGGCACTGGTAGTTTCTCACAAGCGGTAAAAATTGTTTTGGTTAGTATATAAGGACCATTTCAACCGATTTACCTAGCGTGCGATATAATACTTCAGGAAATTGCGTTGTATGTAGTAGTATTAAGTTAGGTTATAGAATTAGGTTTGTGTGCATTAGATAAAAGTGAAGTGTCTTAACTGTGTGACCTTGTGTTGTAAACAAAAGACTACATATCTGGTGTTCTGCTTCACAGTACGACTTTTTTTATTTGCTTCAGAACTCTTCAAATTTTCCTAGACTCTCTTGGTATATTTTACGTCTCTTAACTTTTTACCAGACTGTCTTAGGCATTTTAGAGTAATGAAATTGTTTTTGCTTTATCAAAATTTTCTAGACAGTCCAGGACTTTATGTGGTTCTTTCTTGTAATTAGTATTGAAATATCTTGTAAATATTCAAAGAAGGAGGCTTTCAATTTTCATAATATTTTGGTACCGTCCAAGATTTCCAGACTGAGTTCTACACTTTTTACAGCACAAATTTTTTCCGTGAAGAATGTACTAAATAAATCCAATGTTAAAGAAAGTGGCAACACCTCCCTTGGTCCTGGAATCCAAGAGTCCTTTTCTATGTCCGTCCAGCGGAAAGTAGACTCGTCCAAATAACCTTAACAGTGTCCGTTTTTTTCGAAAAAGTAAAATTGTCGATGGCTGACACGAGACTAAGTGTCTCCGGCGTCTTCTACCGTCACGCGTTCCTTCTTGCTCCCGCCAAAGTCTCGGTCTAGTAGGTGCTGCCATCCCAGTTCGATTTCTGGGCCTCGGGTCGATGGAATTGGACCTTTACGGTATATGGAATGCCAACCGGCTAAGATAAACGGTTCTGAGTGTTGTGACATGTATCAGATCTGGCATCGTAGGCCAGTCAACAAAGGATTTTAAATACAAATGATTTATAACAAACTAAATAGTTGTTAAAGTCCTCCCTTAGGGTGTCTTGAAACACCCTTTAAAATTCAGTGAATTTTAAGAGATAGCTTGAACCGCCATCTTGCAATATGGCGGCTGATTTAACGTTTTTAGATTTTCCTTAGAAACAGCTGTCCTTAGCGCAAAAATAGTCATATAATAAAATATTCTAAATCCTCTTCTGCATAAAAAAAGTTACATAAAGTATTGCCATACAGTGAGCAGTTTGTCTGAAAAATCGAAAAGATTGAACATCTTTGGAAGTTCTTTCTTTTTTCATTTGTGAGCGATTGCCTTAGTGAAATTAGTCTAGTTCAATGTTTCGAGCATGGCTGGATCGTTATATAAAACACGTTATATTTCGTTTAGTTTCGATCGCACAGATCTGAAAATAGTCTCATTCGATTGCGCATTCTTTCGCTCTTTATAATCATTAAAATTCTGGCGTTGGATTTGTGGTGATGCAAGGTCGGTATTTTAGGAAAGCTAGTTTTTAAATATTTGGCTACATATTGGGTGTAAATCAACATGATCCAGTCAGCCAAATAGACGCTAGAACACTTAGGGCCCACAACCCCGCAAACATGTCGAAAAACTTACGAAAATTAATCATTTTAAGAAAGCTTAGATTTTTTTTGTGTGAACCTACAATGACATTGGCGAATTTACCCTTCAGCCGGCCCGGTACCAAAACTCGGACAGTCAGCTTTCCCCCTCCCCTACGCTGGCCAATATGACAAAAAAATAGTGTCATTAAAGCATTTTGGGTAAGCCTAATTTTTTTTGCGTAAGTAGTACCTTGTAGCGTGGTGGCTAGACACCCGTCAGCGATCCTCCCACAGATTTTACGAATTGCAAATATAAATATTAGACAAAATGTTTCCAACTAGAAGGATTATTTGTCGTGAAGTATCAGGCGAGAAGCTAGTCAACGAAGCTGAAAAAGGGTGCTTAAATAAAAATAATTTATAACAAGCTAAATAGTTGTTAAAATCCTTCCTTATATATGTTATTTTTATAATACTGCAAATTATTTTGACAATTTTCAAAGCTTAATTTGGAGAAGTTGCTCTCATTTCTCGAAGTAGGGACTTTCTCATGTACTTTCTTCATGTCTTAACAAGGAAACTGCAAATTTTTGAAATTCTAGAACAATTTTATATCCCTTTTTTGCTAAAGCAAATATGTTAGTGCAAACGAGAGAGTAAAGAGCTTACGTACAGCCTTGCATAGTAGTTTCTATTTTTGTAAGAGAATATTTTTGGACAATATTGCACGTCTGTTAAAAGCATTTTTTGTATCAGAAAAAAAATCATCGCGTTACTGATGTTTGCTTGACGCCTGCGC
>JAUELO010005581.1:0-11740 GCA_032357855.1 Amphibolips quercusostensackenii
AAGGTACGAGATTTGTGTAAAATTTCACCCCCCCCCCCCCCGTGTTTGTGATATGTCCAGTTTTTAAGACCCTCTAAACCGAAAAACAGGTTTTACGCATGTGTCTGTCCGTGTGTCTGTCTATGAGCACGATAACTTTTGAACAAATTAATCTATTAGATTGGCCTTTAGTACACTCTTTTAGTGTCAGAAACTGAAGGTCAAGTTGATTAGCCAGATATTTTGTATGAAAATTCAAAAAGATAGAGCATTTTGAAAATGTGCAAAAACATTTTTTTCAGTATTTAAAAATTTCATGTACGCCTATTCATAGTGATCGAAAATTCGAAAAATTCATTCTCATAACTTTTTTCGATAAAAAAGAAATTATCAAAGTTATAGCGTTTTCAAAATTCGAAAAAACATACGAAAATCAAAATTTTAAGCCAAACAACGCACGATATAGAAAAAAGTCAGAAGATGAAAGACGTTTCTTTTTAGAAGCCCTACAAGATTATAATAACAACTTTTTAAATTGACAGCACAAAATATATTAAAAAATAAAAAATTTCATTTTGCGGTCAAATTGTGCAAGATACAAAAAAAGAGGAAAGCTGTGCACCTAAAAAGGATCTAAAAATTTGTTATGAATTACTTGTTTATAAGAAGCGTAGTTTTTGTTTTATTCCTAAAAATCGACATTGAAAATAAAAAAAATTAATCTTTGGACAAGCGATACAAGCTACAAAAACATATGACGACAAAAATTGTGCACCCACAAAAGATCTACAAATTTTGTATTGTTCACTTTTTGATAGTGTGCGTAGTTTTTGTTTTAATTATAAAAATAATATAAAATAATAATGTAATAAAATGTGTAATAAATGTGTAATAAAATGTTAATTAAAAAAAATTTTTTGTAGAAAGCGCACTTTTTTAATTGCAAAAGCAAGACAATAAAAATACATATATGTTTCAATATCAATGCAAATTATGAATTGTAATAATATAAATTTATTGAAATGATACATTTTTGGGGGTAGCTGAGAATAAAAATTGATACAAAATAAAGTAAAAATATGAAAGTAATCATAAAAAATAAAATTTGTACTTTATTTTGCAATATTGGAATAAGGAGTCCCTGAGCAAGGTACAGAAATAAATATAATATACATTTGATGTTATAGAGCTGAACTCAATGTAGAAAAGTTTACATTTTGCACAAAATCGAGTGCGAAGCACAAAATACGTGATGAGAATTTGTTCGTTAAAAGAGGATTCACAATCACCAAATGACAGTTGTCGATGCTTTGACCTTTAATTTTAAAGGTCTGTATACAAATGTGGAGGAAATCGAGAGACCGAGGGCGCAGCACGAATGAAATACATAATCAAGCGCGAAGCGCGAAATAAATATTATCGAGCGTGAAGCGGGAGATCCAATACACGCGAAGCCTAGGCGCGCTCAAACTTGCAAGCGAAGGAGTTTAGTATATAAAGAATTACTATAATTTTTGTACACATGAGTAGTTTTTTTTTAAATTCTCAAAATTAATTATTGTTGACCTCACTGCGACACCGAAGGACCATTTCTAAATTTAAAAAGTCATCTGAGTTTTTTATTTGCAATAACACATAGCAATTTTTCAGCATCAGACATTTTTTATTTTAAAAACTTTTGTTTTTTCGACCAACCCTACACTGAGAAAAAAGATTACTTGAATCAAAAAAATGTACTACTGAATACGTCCAATCAAATATTTTTTTGATCTAGAGACATTTTTCTTGTCTCAATATATGATGTTTTTCAAATGAAAAAATCCTGTTTGTTATAAGAAAAATTTCTTTCGATCAAACAAATATTTGATTGGACGTATTCAGGACTGCATTTTTTGATTCAAGTAATCTTTTTTCTCAGTGTACTGTGTAATAATAATCTAATTTAACAATTTTATAATTAATTACAGATACGGTTCACAGTGGTATCGAATGCCTATTAAGGCTCAAACACTCCTTGTTTTAATGATGCTCAGAAGTCATCTTCCGTGTAAAATAAGAGTATTTGGTGGAACATTGGCTCTTTCTATGGAAACATTTAGCTCGGTAAGAAATTAACAAGTTATGATAAATTCAATATTTATAAGATATAAATGGATTAAGAGTTTTTATTTTTTATCAGGTCTCTAAAGAATTTGAGACGACTGAAAAATCCAGAATGATAAAATTCACGAATTTAAACAATTGAAGAATTATTTGGTATGAATTTGATTTATTTATTAAAAACGCAACAATCAAATATTTATATGAACAAAAAATTATTTTTAATATTTCAAGTTTCTAAAATTATTTCTTGAATTTAACATAACTATAATTGAAAAAAATGTTCATCCAGAAATATATTTTTTCCAATTATTGTTATTATAAAATCCAAACAGTAATTTCAGAAACATTAAAATAGAAAATAATTTTTTGTTTATAACAATACGCTATCAATGTATTTCTAATAAAAAAATAATATTCATTAACAAAAATTTAATTCTTAAAATTCAGGATTTTCTCGTCGTCCCGAAATACGGGACTAGTCTAATATTTTTCATAAGCTCGGCTAGTCGTCCCGAAAATTCGGGACAACTAGCCCATGCCCTTTTCCAAGTCCCCTAATTTTTCGGGACGACTAGACACAGCCTCTTAATAAATAAATAATATTTATAAAAAAATGTTAATTGTTTGAGAACAAAAATTTTCTAGTTCGGATATTTTATGATTCTTGAATTTCCTGTGAAGAATTTTCAAATTCGATAATATTATAAACTGTTCCGGAATTTTATTATTCGGGAATTTAATGGTGTCGGGAATTTTATTTTTCGGTGTTTTTTAGCTGTCCCAAATAAAATTCCTAAATAATAAAATTCTCGAATAATAAAATTCCCGAATCATAAAATTCATGAATAATAAATTCCCGAACATTTTATAACATTACAGAATAGGAAAATTCGCGAATAATATAACTTCCGACCGAAAATTGCCAAATTATAAAATATTTGAACTACAAAATTCCGGAATATAAACAATCAAAATTTTGTTTGATAATGAAAAAAATTAATTGTAATATAATTTTAATAGTAATAATTTAATAAATTTTACAAATAAAAAAATGTTATTGCTTAAATTCAGGAAGTTTCTAGTTTAGATATTCTATAATTCGGCAATTTTCTGTCAGAAATTTTTTAAATTGGTAATATTATAAACTGTCGGGTATTTCATTATTTGAGAATTTCTTCAATTCGGGAATTTTATAATTTGGAAATTTTATTATTCGAGAATTTTCGCAATTCGGTAATTTTATTATTCGAGAATTTTGCAATTTGGGAATTTTATTTTTCGGGTTTTTTTTCAGTTGTCTTATACGATGAATTTTATAAGAGACTACAAACAGATAAATTGTTATTTCATAACTATTTACAGATTTTTTGGTACATCATAATTTTTTCAGCAGTAATTAAAATAAAATGACAAATATTAAAATGTCGATGTTTTTATCTTGATAAAAACTGAAAGAATCATTTTTAGTTGCTGTCAATTATGAATGAGATATCTAAGGGTATTTTAGAAAAAATAGTTCAGATTAAAATTGTTTATTTCACAAAATTAATTGATTAGATTAAAGTTTCTGATTACAAATTTTATTTTTAGAAATTATACCGTTATTATTTGTTGTTAACCGATATTTTCTTATATAATTTTCATTTGATTTAAAAATTCTCAAACTAATACGAATAAATAAACAATTTAACCGAAATTATTATTTCTGATGTACGTAAATGAGTTACAATGGTCCCAAAAATTCGACTTCTGATTTTTGTTAATCGACCCCCACCCCACTTTGTTCATATTTCGGTAAAAGAAATTCCATTTTTTTTAATACATCCACATTAACCGGTGCTTTTGAAATTAACATGGGCCTTTGAATGGGAAAAACTCAGTTTTCGAAAAAAATGAAAAACAGTACTTTTTATTACATTTTTGTAAATTAAAGTTTAGTCACCTCTTCGGAAATGTTCAAGGAATAATTCACACTCTATAACTTTTAATTTCGACCCCCCTAACCCACTTGTATTGCGCCCGGAAAATGTCACAAAAAATGCAACATAGCAGTTTCATGTCAAATTCATCCTAGAGACCGTATTTTTTTGGAATTTTTTTTACATTAATTATTTTTATTCTATAAGTGACAAGTTCCCAAGTATTTTTGACTAATTTTAAATTGTTTAAGCAAATTATTACCTGTTTAAACAATATTTGTTCCGATAAATAATGAAAAATTACTATTTTTTGAGATGAATGATTTATTTGATAAACGTAAAAAAATATATTTTTTTAAAAGATATTTGCAGTTATATAAGAAGTTAAAATCACTTGCTTATCAATCAGTATTTTCTCACCTCGCTGAAATGGGTCTAAAAAAATAACTATCCATAACGTAACTGCACAAAATTTATTTTTAAAAATTTTTATTGTTTAAGAAATTAGGGTATAAGTTCTGACACCAAAAAAAAAATACAGAGCAATAAGCAGCATAGTGTAAGAGATTCCAAAATCCTAGATTTTTTTCCACCTTGTCTATGAAAAGTCGCAATTGAGTGATTAATTGTTTAAATAATTGCAAGCTATCTTCTACAAAAAATATCACTCTCAACATTTATAGGCTGCATCGTTAATTCCAGAAAATAGTAACTTTTAAAATTTATAACGAGAAAAATGGTTAAAACAATTAGAAATTATTTAAATAATTGCAAACTCTCTTTTAGAAAAATTATTACTCTGATTATTCAATGAATGAGTTATTTTTCAAAAAGTAGTAATTTTTCAAGACTTAAAGAAGAAAAAATGGTTGAAACAAATGATAAATAATTGCCAAAGGTCGTTAAAAAATCGCTAATTGTGTCATTAATTCAAGAAAAAAAATTACTTTTTACGATTTACAGGGGAAACAAGTCTTTTAAGCGGATGAACATTCATTAAATAATTACCAAATATGTTCGAAAAGAAACATTAGTCTTAAAATTATTCATCAACTGTATCATTTATCCCAAAAAATAATAACTTCACGATTTACAGTGGAAAAACATTTTTTAAATAAATAATTATTGTTCAAGCAATTGTAACTTATTTGAAAAATATTTGAAAACTTGTCACTTTTAGAATAAAAGCAATTAATGTTAAAAAAATAAAATAAAAATACCATCTTTAGCATTAATTATTCTTTGCACATTTCTTAAGAGATAAGAAAGCTTAAATTTACAAAAAGTTAATCAAAGGACTTCTTTTCCCCATTGTTTCGAAAATTAAGCTTTTCCTGTTTAAAGCACCATGTTTCTTTCAAAAACCCGGAAACACGGGATAATGTTGATCAATTTAAAAAAAAATACGGAATTTCCTTTTGCGGCAAACGAACAAATTAAAAGTCCAATTTCAACAGGTATAAATTTGAACCGCCCTAGTGTATACCTTGTTTTTACGAAATTGTATTAATATTTGAATTTAAAGAAATCAGGATGGCCGTTTCAATCGAGGTAAGAATTCCCCATCAATTCCCCGTTTCGCAAAAAATTTTCACGGTAGTTCAGAAGTTTTGAAGTCAAACGCATAATAATTTACACATAAAATAGAAGCTTTTAACACTTCTCAATTGATCAATTTTGAATTAGGTATCGTTAAACTGCAAAGGTTTAAATTTTTAACTTTTATAAATTACTGTAAATTGAAAAAAAAGGAAATTCAACTGAACACTTTTTAAAGTAGAAGTTAAATTATTTTTATTATCCAATATTAAATTTATAATTGGTCATTTTAAACGAACAGTCAATTTTAGCTAAATATTAAAAATTGTTATTTTTTTAGTTCAAATTTTTGTTACTGAAATAATTGAAAATGGAATATTTTATACTAAAACAATACTTGAATACGATTTTCAATATAATAAAAGCGTTTAATTCGTATATGAGTCTACAATTTTAAGTTATTTCAAAACTGAAAATAGTTTATAAAGTTACAATAATCTTGTGAAAGTAATTATGGTTAAATTTCTAAGACACGAACTCCAGTTTAATTTTAAAAATCATTCAATTATTTATATTTAAAATTGATCAATTTAAGACGTTTTTTGCCAAAAATTTTCAATTTTCGACGCTTTTAATTTTTAATTGCTTACGTCTTAAAAACTCCATTTTAAAATTCTTTAACAATTGAATTTACAAGGGCATCCTACACCCTTCGGAATTTTGTTTGGATAAACGCGATAAATGCGAGTCTCAACTCCCGGTGAGATCAGGCTGTAGCATTCAGAGTTTGTAACCGGAACTTCCGGGCTCGAATCTTGCTGCTAGCATTTTTATCCGTTCCATTTTTTTTATTACTCATTGCTAATTTAATGAATTTATCGAGACAGAATTTTCCTTTTCAACCATTTTTTCATAGAAAAAATTAGGGTTTTCAACCTTTCCCACTTTTACTCTGAAAAAAGTTTTTTTTAAATAGCAAACTCTCAGCTTTCTTTATTCAATTGAACATTTGTATTTTGCTTATTATTATTTTTATGTGAGATAAAAATAAAGTATATAAATATAGCGTATGAATAAAATAAATATTTAAAAATTAGTTAATTAAATCGTTCAAACCCCCCCCCCCCTATACTTTCCCACCCCTATTCCCCTTGTATTCTCCTGCGCCCCTCGCTTCTCCCTTCATCAAAAAAATTTCACCCTTCGCCACCATATGCTGAACTTCTTCATCCGTTAATTCCCCTTCTCCAAGCTTCCCCAGCTAACACTCCCCTTTTCCTCTCCTACTCACCTTCATTTCCAATCATTTCCCCTACTCCACCACACCTTAGTTTTTCTCACTTCCACTAATTTATTTAACTTATTGTCCCCCGTCACCCTTCATTTCCCATCACTTCCCCCACCCATTATTCCCCTTACTTCACCTCCCCCTTTTTAAAAAAAAGGACGACTGACGCACAGTGGAAAAAAAATTACTTTTTTGGTTAAAAATAACGTACAGCTCACGAACATTGACCGATTTGGACAAAAAAAATTGGGAAAAAAGGCTGGTAAGATTTCTAAGAAAGGTGTCGAGCCTGATTTTTAAATTAGGCTTTGAATTTCTTCATAAATAAACAAAGGTGACAAAAAAATGGCAATTTTTTCTATTTGACATTCCCGGTGCTCGTCAATACCAGGAAAATTATTAAAATCGCCTAAGTTTTATTGGGTAACATTATTTAAATATGATCTAATATTATATAATAAACAAAGAAATTTTTTATAAACAAATTATGTGTTGAAATTGTGTTTCCTACGAATTTCCATAATTTTACATTTTCGCATCCTTATAGAGGAAGCTTTGTAATGGTAACATTTTTGAAATTTTTTAAATTCATTTAATTAAACGTTCCTTAATTTAAAAATGTCTAATACAATGTTCTAAGCAAATGTCCGGATGTGTGTGTGTGTCACACTTTTTTGTAAACACGATAACTTCAAAACGGTAGCAGATAAATTAATTAAATTTAGAGAGCTTATTTTCATTGCTAATATCTTGGAACTGATTGAAGGATTTCTGAAAATATTGATAACATTTTCTTGTAGCATTTTATAATACTTAAAAAATCGGTTTTCGATAGTAAAACTTTTTTCTTTGACGTAATTCAAAGTTGATGCAAGAACATAAAAGATTTCTTGGTTCGAGACGAATCGATTGACCTACAATGTTGATACATTTTACTAAAGAGTAAGAAGGCTATGGTAATGCATAGAATTTGAAACTACGTTTTTTTATGGTAAAACTTTTTTCATTAACATAATTTAATGTAGATGCAAAAATTTAATAACTTCCTTGGTTTGAGACGAATCGATTGACCTATAATAATAATAATAATACATTTTATCAAAGAGTAAGAAAGTTATCGCTATTTATATTATATTAAAAATCGATTTTTATGGTGAAAATTTACTCATTCTCGTAATTTAAAGTTGATGTGAGAATAGGAAAGAAGTGTCGATTTGAGACGAATCAATTGACCTATAATGTTGATAAATTTTATTGAAGAGTAAGAAAGCTATGGTAATGCATAAAATTTGAAAATGCGGTTTTTTACAGTAAAAATTTTTTCATTAATATAATTCAAAATTGATGCAAGAATATAAAGGATTCTTGAGTTCGAGAAGAATCGATTGACCTATAATATTGATACATTTTATCAAAGAGTAAGAAAGTTATCGCTTCTTATATTATATTAAAAATCGATTTTCATAGAAAATATGTTCTCATTTTCATAATTTAAAGTTGATGTGAGAATAGAAAAGATGTGTTGATTCGAGACGAATCGATTGATTTATAATGTTTATACATTTTATTGAAGAGTAAGAAAGCTATGGTATGCATAACATTTGAAAATACGGTTTCTTATGGTAAAAATTTTTCATTAACGTATTTTAAAATGAATGCAAGGATATAAAAGATTCCTTGGTTTAAGACGAAGCAATTTACCTATAATACTAATACACTTCATCAAAAAGTAAGGAAGTTATGGTCACTTATATTATATGAAAAATCCGTTTTTATAGTAAACATTTTTACAGACGCATAATTTGCGTTGAGGCGAAAAGAGAAAATATGTGTTTATTCAAGACCAGTCGACTGACCTGCATTATTAATACATTTTATTGAAGAGTAAGAAAGCTATGGTAATACATATTTGGAAAAAACGTTTTTTCATAGTAAAATTTTGTTCATTAACATAATTTAAAATTGATGCAATAACAGAAAAGATTGCTTGATTCTGGGCAAATGGATTGACCTATAATACTGACCAATAATAACATTATTACTATTATCAATACGCTTTACAGAAACATCTGTTGTAAACAGAAAAGATTTTTCATGAACATAATTTAAAGTTGATGCATAAATAGAAAAGACTTTTTGATTATAAATTTTCAAATAAAAAGATTCTGTCAATGTTTGTAAAAAAAATCATAAAACTGAGAAAGCGGTAGGGTGTGACAGAATTTTCCTCTCCCCTTTTCCATATGGAAAAATTACCATTTCAAATACAAAATTTGTTTTGTCTGATTTGTCATTGTATTTAAACATTTTTTTTGTATTATTTTGTAAATTTGTATTTTTTGTAAATTTCTATTCTTAAATTGATCAAAATCAAAAAATTTTGTTCTTCTATTATTTAAAAAATCGCCAATGCTTCCTCTATGAGGTAGCAAATCCATTTGCTAACGGGAAGCAAAGTGCTCGTGAAATGAGCACTATAAATAAAGTGGAAACGTTCGAGATCGAACTCACAGCTAGTTTTATGTTATACTGTAAGAAATTTGGATAAAAACAATATAATCATAAAGAAATTTCTTCTTAAGATTATTATTGTTAATATTAGAAACAAATTTCATGAGCAAATGCATTAATCAGGTATTTTTCTACAGAAAAATTCTTTTTTTTCTATGTAAATTTTTTTAATTAGGAACTTTACGATAATGTTAGAAAAATTCATCATTTTTAATTGATCTTATGATTTTTTTTAAACAAATGCACTTTTCGGGAATTTTTCTTAATGCCAATCTTTCAGTTGCGAACTTCATGTCAATTTCAACAACATTCATAATTAGTTGATAAATTTTATAATGTCTTAACACATATTTAACCAAAAAAAAATTATTTTGTCATTTGTGGACGGAAAAATTTATTTTTATCTATGTCAGTCTTTTTAATTAGAAACTTTATGATAATTTCATCAAAATTCATAATTAGTTGATGAATTTTTACTTTTTTTTAAAACAAATTTAATAAAAAATTTATTATTCGGGCATCTGACAAGGGAAAAATTGATTTTTTTTTCGTTGTCAGTGTTTTTTAATTGGGATCTTAATGATAATTTTATTAACGCTCATACTTAGTTCATGAATTCTATGATGTTTGAAACAAAGTTAATAAACATATGCATTATTTGGTATTTATCGACGAAAAAGTTGTTTTTTCAATCTTGGTCC
The DNA here is from genome assembly GCA_032357855.1 of Amphibolips quercusostensackenii. Lineage (NCBI taxonomy): Eukaryota > Metazoa > Arthropoda > Insecta > Hymenoptera > Cynipidae > Amphibolips > Amphibolips quercusostensackenii. The sequence continues at coordinate 10,041 of JAUELO010005581.1, forward strand.
TTTCATAATTTTAATAAGACTGCAGCTTCATGATCGAGTAGAATAACCTTTTTCTTCTACTTTTGTCTATGATACACTACTTTTGGATAAGTGAAAATCAACATTTCGCGCCCAAGATCTGTATTCATAGCCTCTCAGCTACATTTTCGAGTATTGAATTCCCGGATATGTTTAAAGATTTCATTATATAATATATTATATATAATATATTATATATAATATATTATATTTCATTATATAATTTTGGCACCGTAAAGATGGATTTCGTGAACTCTTACTGGCATATAAACCAACTGTATAGGGTAATGTAAAGATTCGCTGAGAAATCTTTTGTTCACAAATGCCCAAATAATGCATTTGTTTATTAAATTTGTTTAAAAAATCATAAAAATTTATCAACTAATTATGGACGTTGCTGAAATTGTAAAGTTCCCAACTGAAAGGACTGGCATTGAAAAAAACGAATTTTTCTGCCGATAAATGATCAAATAATGAATTTGTTTATTAAATTTGTTTAAAAAATCATAAGATTAATTAAAAATTATGAATTTTGCTAGCATCAGCATGAAGTTCCTAAGTTAAAAAATTCACCAAGAAAAAAACGAATTTTTAAATAGAAAAATGCCTGATTAATGCATTTGTCAATTAAATTTGTTGATAATATTATCAATAATAATCTCAAGAAGAAATTTCTTTATCACTACATTTTTTTAATTTAAGTTTCTTGCAATATAACTTTAAAAAAATCTAAATTGATGGAAAATCGTAAAAACCATACTTTCAACACATAATTTGGTTAAAAAAAACTTTTTGTTCATTATATAGTATTGGATCATCTTTAAATAATGTTGACCTATGAAACTTAGGCGATTTCAATAAATTTCCTGATATTGACGAGCACCGGGAACGTCAAATAGAAAAAATTGTCATTTTTTTCGTCATATTTGTTTATTTATAAAAAAAATTGAAAGCCTAATTTGAAAGTTAGGCTCGACAACTCTCTTAGAAATATTATCAGCTTTTTTTCAAATTTGTGTTGTCCAAATCTTTCAACATTTGAGGGCTGTACGTTATTTTTAACCAAAAAAGTCATTTATTCCCGACTGTGCGACGGACACCCGGCCGAATATATAACGGTTTCTGACCAGGGCGAGGAAAACCTAAAATAAAGAAATAGTAAAATAAAATGATATAAAATTAGAATATAAGCAAGACATTTTCAATTATTTTCATAATATTCATATTTTATAATTAGAGTAATGAGTGATTTTTTTTCAATACCGAATTGCAAAAGGAATTTTTTTTATATGAAAAAAAACGGTTAAAAATTTATACTTTAGGTAGATTTAAATAGGTTTAATAGTCAATTGCTGAAGACAGACTCACGCATCGTGGTCCATGTAACGTATGTGGATTTTTAAAAGTCCTTTTTCTCGACAATGGCTAAAAAGCGCATCTTATTACTTTGGCATATTACAAGTTTGGTACACAGGAACTTTGATTTAATCAGTCCAAATTTACTTCGTTCCGAGAATTGATGCCGCGGCGGTTTCGTGATGAGAGAAGCAGCGGGGCCGAAAGGGTGGCGGTGCTCAGTCAAGCGTGACAAACAGCAGGACCGCACTCTCAGGGCGTTAGTTGCATCAGGTTGCGTCATGCGTCCGAATCCAAAAGAAATCGTTCATGCGACCCTGACTGCT
>JAUELO010005618.1:0-18629 GCA_032357855.1 Amphibolips quercusostensackenii
GTTTAGTAGTCCATTTCATTTTTCCGAATTCAAGAATCGACTTTTGGCCACGAAATCGGGTCTCCTGGCCCACTGTGTGCTGGTGTAAATAATGTTGAGTTTCTGAGCCAGTTGACAGAATTTTGTTTACTTATTTAGTCCCATTATCAATGACATTTACTTGAGGCGTTCACAAGCGACTAATGATATTTTCAAGAAAGGCAGCTTTTATTTTCTCATCCGTAGCTACGCGTAGGTGTACGATTTCTACCCATTTCGTAAATAAGTCTTTTATCATAGTCAGTTCGAATCAAAATTTAAATAAAAAAACTGAGAGTTGCTAAATGCGTTTTTAAATCTTTTGAATTTCACAATTCGAATCGGTTTTCTTTTGATTTAAATTGAGGACAGTAAAAGTTGATTAGAAAGACTGTCAAGTTGCTGAATTCAAATTGGTTTTCTTTTTATTCAGAATAAGAGAACCAAAATTTGATTCAGAACATTTTTGAATCACCGAATTCAAATCAGTTTTCTTTTGATTCAAACTACAGGCATTAAAAGTTAATTCAGAAGACTTTAGAATTGCCGAATTCAAACTGGTTCTTCCTCAGTTTGAACTGAAGGCGTTTAAATTTGGTACGGTAGAGTTTAAAACTGCTGACTTTGAAGTGTTTTTTTATTTAAACTGGGGGCGACAAAATTCGATTCGGAAGAGTTTTGACCTAATGAATTCAAATCGGGCTTACCTTCGACTCAGACAAGGCACATCTACAAACAACAAATTACGTTTTACGGTTTTATTCATCAATAACTTATTAACAATTTTAGTTTTCTGTAGCGTTTTTTAGCAAAATTTAGTACTCTAAGACAAAGATCATTATACTTTGAAAAAAATTACGCTCCTGAACATTTTTCTTTTATGTTACATCAGGTAATTCGTACATTAGGATTCTCGAAATCTAAGGACGTGAAACGTAATTATTTATTTGTTTAAATAACTTTTGATCGCATAATGATTATATCAAGAAATGCAATGCTTTGACAAAATTTCAATTAGCGCTTGGCTCACACACAAACAATCCTGGCCATATAAAGAATTCTGAAATGATAATAAGACGTACTTTCATCCGCTTCAATAGGCGATCAAAACAAAAAAAGCGATTACACTCGAGTTCAGTTATGACAGTCATATTTCTCTAATATTAAAAACTATCAAAAAGTTGAACTGATACTCAAAATGTCTTTTTATATGTGTGTGACAATTACTGACAATAGCTGCACAGAGAAAACAACTTATATAATTTTTAACAGAAATGTTCTAGTGCAGATAAAAATTCAATATTTTTCTGGTTCATTTTTTCCGAGCGTGAAGGAGAACATAGAAACGGTTAAAACAAAAAAAAACGGACAAAAGATTGTTCTTGTATCTAAATCTTTACTGTAATAGCTTTAGTTACTGCAAACAAAATACAACTTATCTCACACCACCTTGTGAAAACCAACCCATAAACGTGAAATCAACTTTTGTTCTGGTTTCAGGAGCCATTTAGAATCGATGTGAACTTTATGTTATCGTTTTTTTGTATTATGGAACACACACATTTATATTTAATTGCAAAAATATTAAATTTCAAGAACCGGGAAACCGTTTTTTTTATTTTTCTATGCACCCGCCCCGCAATATTGCCCAAAAGCGTTCATGAAATACCGTCGTACTTGAAAAAGTGTAATTATTTCTTTCTTGTTGCAGAGTAAGGTTCACAGTTTGAGTGCTTACAGAATGGCGACCCTTCTCCTGGCGTTTCTCGCGGCACATCTTCCTATTTTTTATCAGGTTATTTTTTCAAATAAAAAAAACATTTACTTAAGAAGTCTCTCCCTGTTGCCGAGTCTACTCTTCATGCCAGGACCGGGTGTCCTCCTGCCATGTCCAGGTCTCCTCTTGCCTCCTTCCATGTCCATTGTTTCTCCTATAAGGCTTGCTTCTGTACACAGAAATGAATACGGAATAGAACAACTAAAATTGATTTGATTCATTCCCCTTAGTGTTAGAGGACGCAGATTTGCACTTTAAAAATACATGTTTGCTGCCAATAAACAAATTGTAATTTATAAGGTCGAATACCAACCCAAAAACAAATTTTATTACCATCATCCGCTATTGACGTCTTTGCAATATTGAAAAGTGACTAAACTCTTGCTGGAATGAATATACATTAAAATAGCAGTGAAAGATGGGCAAAATCTAAAGTTGTTTAACATTGTTTTATGTAAATCGTAATCCTTAATAGAATGAATTTTCGGGAAAAATGGTAAAACTGGAAAATAATGTTCGCGATCCGAAGTAAGATCAAAATGTTTTATTTTGCTGGTGATGAGATAGAAATTCAATGTGTTATGATTTGTAAGGCTTAAATTTTTTGTCAGTGTCCTAAGCAGTCTTTCTTTATTGTCATCCTAATCACAAGGTATAAGTTTTATGTGAGATTTGACATCGCTGGTTTTCATCAAATTTCCACGTCCAAAAAGAAAACATTTGACCCACTGAAATACTACAGTACGCCTGATAGCGCTAAGGCTAGTTGGCGTGGGGCTTCCGCGCTCTTATGACCTTCGAACACTCAATTAATGATTTTTATCTCATTTTCATTTTGGCCCTTTATCAAGAGAAAGAATAAAGCTTTTTTTAACATACTTAAAAATATACAAAAAATGCTGCGTTTGAAGAAAAACTCAAAACTGTTTTTAAAATATAAGATCAAAGTAAATTAATTTTTTATAATATAATAATAATTTTTATTGTAAAACTGGTTAAAAGACCTTTCAAAAGCTTTGATAAAAAGTGAAATGGGATAACTGTTTTAGAATTTATGTACAATTAAAAGTTAGTGCTCAGGATAAATCGACAAAAATTCGGGCTTCTGTATCTTGACCACCCCTTATATTAGTTCCTCTCCCTTTACAGAATTCAAAGCACTAGCATTATAATCTGTCAAAATTGAAAAAAGATAGGCAATTTTTTGCCTTACTTTAGCCCACTAAATACTACTTTTAGTTAGTCATTACATTAATCTATGACTTATTTCATTGAATTTCAAAAATTTTAAAAGAAATATTATCACTGCAAAGTTAGCCAAAAAAAGGTTTACATTCTGTTGCTAAATAACAATTTTTTTTTTTTGATTTAAAGAGAAATATTTGCAGTCATTGGATATATACCTGGAAGGTATTTGAAATATATACCTAAAAGGTACCTGGAATATATACCTAGAAGACTTAGGGTTATTGGTAAATAAATAAAAAGCGTCTGATCATCCCAAAATTTGTGATGAGTAGTCAAATATTTTTTATATGAAGACCTACAGTCATTTCTAAAAAAAACATCAAAATCCGTTGAATAGTTTTACTGTCGATCGATTTTTGTCTAAGAAGGAGCTTTTTTCCACCGCGTGTTTCACTTCGTTCAAAAAGTAAATAAGGTAAGGTTAATTTCGTTAAGTGTATACAGCGTTAGTGGTTTAAGGTGACGTAGTCTATTTACCATTTGCGAAATATGGCCTTGCTATTGTTTCAATAAATTTACAAACGTTACGAAATCGCGCTCGACTTTTGTCAATATTTTTTTCATGGATATAAAATGCTTATTAATTAAATTATCGTGTGAAATTAGATAAAGATTAGATTTCTAACAGTCCTAACTACGGGGCGATCCTCCTAAGGCGTAACAGCAAAGCCCACTGGAATATCAAGGGCAGGTTTTCCTATGCTCCCAAGTCATGATGTGATCGCCGTGTGACAGGTTTAATAGCACTATAGTTACCAAATCCTTAGAAAACCCGATCTGTTCCCCTCAAACAAGGCAGACACGGCAGGATGACAAACGGTGTGTCTTAACAAAAACTTTCGGAAACCAGGTTGAATAACTTAGTACGTAGAACATCACTACAAAAAGGCTCTGCAGGAGTTATTCTTCAATTTGATAGCGCCTCGTAGGAGTATCATGGCCTACAAAAGTGAAACCGATAATAATGAGTGCTCCAGAACTGTTTCTTCATCTAGCCCAAGCCAAAAGGGGACGGCTCCTAAGGGACTATCCTTTTAGAAGCGTTGGAGATCACTATAACCGATAAGGGAAAGCTGTAGTTGTGAGAAAAAATAAAACGATCGCACAACGCGGCTCTTAAACAGCATGCAGGGCTCCTTGAAGGGGTTGCAAATATCGCAGCATTTTCAGGAGCAACTCACTTTGCTCGACCTACAGGAAGAGGCAAAAGGACACCAAGAGACGTCCCGAATTATTTTATAAATGTCTGATATGGAAATCTTAGTGGTAGAGATCAATTTTTACTACATTAAATGCGCCTCAGCGGTTCTAACTAGGTGATACTCTGGGGCAAAAGCAAAGGAAGATTAGAGGTTAATATCTCCTTGGCTTATTTTCTGGGCGATACTGCAGGGCTCTAATTTAGCGCTTTCATGGAAACAGGACTTTTCTGTTGCTGGACTGTGATGCAAACTCGCACCATATAGTGTAGAGGAGTATAAACTTCAACAAAAGTGTAATTGTCAAGTTAACTCTATGCTCCAAAGAACTATGAAACAAAATAGTGGGCTGGGAAATCTCCGAAAAAAAATCTCTTTCAGACCACAAATATATCTTTTTTCAGGTAGCTCTAGAAAAATCGACGGCTTGAAATATCAGAAGCCCCGCAGGAACACACTTTGAGACTCATATAAAGATCAACTCTAAGGCAAGCTTGTGATATTCCGCAAAAGCTACGGAACTATAGATTAATTAGAGCATGACGCAGATTTTTAGCAAAAAGCTCTGATTACATCATATAAGAACAGTTTTCTAACAAGTACAATTGGATATAGAAAAGGAGAACTACTTTTAGTGAAAAAATACGTATGCAAAAAATTGAAGTATTTCTTTCTTAAAAAAAAATGCATGTTGTTTCTTCATGCCAGGATAGTGATTACCATCGCCAAGAAGTAAAGTATCCCTAATTGACTAATTCATTAGTCTTCCAATAAAAAACTTAAGGGACACGTGATGGTTGGACAGTCGCGTGGAAAGAATACGCACATATTATTTCGTGGAAGCTAAGGCTTATTAATTATTAGATATAGTGACCAAAGCTTGATGAAGACTTCGATTTGGATTATAAAAGAAGAGAGGCGAAGTTTTAGTGTAAGAATGGGAAAAAGCTTAAGCTTAGTAATATTCAAAAAACCTTTAAAGTTGTTCTTTTAAGCTTTAATCACGAAAATAAGCTAATCATTTCCAAACACTTTCGAGTATGTAGTACAAGAATTGAGAAATGCAAGTAAAGCCGGCTCTATTTTTCATAATAGAGATCCTCGGCAATGGTCTTTGAAAGCATATGAAGATTTGGATGATTAAAGCATAGTATTTAAAGCTTTTCGAACGTGGCTTTACAATTTTAAAAAAAATCTTATCGTATTGTTATAAGAAAAAGAACTAAGTTTATGATAAGCAAAACTAGAAAAGAAAACAAAGTTTCAAAAAGGAAGGCTACATAATTTGTTAATGAGACAAAGCCATTGGTTGCGAGAAACGAAGCAGAAACGAACCTTTGCAGGTAAAAGATTAAAAAAGTAGAATGCGTTGCACTGTAAGTACTGTCAACCACACAATGCATCCTATTGCAACTGCTGATGGAAAGTTACTTTCGCCCCTCTTTATGGCGTTACAAGAAAAAAATTGGAAAATTATGAATAAGAGTAAAGAAATAATCATTAAAGCCGACAAACATACATGTTAAAACATCAAAATCTTGAAAATTTATGTTTGGTATTGTAAAAGTTTCGATTTATAATTTTTTTTAGAACAGAGATGTCCTCTTGAGTAAGCATATGCATATTATCATCCTGTTTTGAAATCGCAGCTTCCTTTAAAACTTGATTAGAAAAGGTCTTTTTCTGAAAACCAATAAAAAAGTATGCTCTTTTAGACCTATGGTGAGAATATTGGTAAAAAAGATGTGCAGGGTGCAAAGCCGGTAGGTAAAGATATCATACTAAAAACTACACCGAAGATATCACTAAAATAACTTAACCTTAAGATGCGCAATGTGTAAAGACACATTGCTAATTTACAATGTATATCGAGCATTAAAGTTTGTAAAAAAAAGTTATTAAAAAGTATTGAATTAAAAGAAAGTGTGTAAAAGAATATTTATCCGTATTGAGCTTTTCCAAAATGTGCCAAACTACAGAAAATTATTTAAACATGTTGCAGATGAATAACAATTTTTAAAATAATTAATATTACGTTAATTCAACCCTTACGCGTCCCTAAATTTTTTTTGGGCGACATACGTGAGCCAAATACCTGAGAAACATCCATTGTTAAATAACTTTAATTATACCAACTTTAAATACATTAAAGTCTTTACTGAAACATATTGGACAAAAAGTGATTTTATATTTACTCTTTACACATTATTGAAGTCTCTGAGCTTTTCAAGGTAAAATAGTTATACATGTGCTAGAGTTAAACCTCTATCAAATAAGTTGCGTGATACTAATTAAAGTGTTCCAGGTCACCAAGTCTGAAAATGAGCCATATGCGCGATTTATGTTTAGGAAGGGGAAAAAAGAAGCATTTTGAAACAGTATATATACACAAAATATCTGAATATTCATCAGTTAATCTGCTCTAAAAATTCTGCGTCCTACATTCTGAAAACATGAGGACTCATTTTACTCTGGTTTTAACCCTGCACGTTATTCTTAATTATGTCGGTATGTGAAAAACTAATTGATATTATTTTCTATATTTTAGTACAATCAGTATTTCGGAATATCTTTGAATCGCTGATAATGCTATGCTGAAATATGAATTTTTTTTCCTCAAAACTTTATACTTAAGAAAATTTCTCCATTTTGAAGAAAAAATATCTCTTGGGGAGGAAAACAAAGAAAATTTGGGGTTTTTAGGGTACTCAAATCAGTTTTTAGGATGAAAACCTTGTGCATTTCGCGTAACTTTTTCTCCCAAAATAACAGTTTTGAATTTTGATTGTGATTTTTAAGTAAAGCAAAATAGATTAAGTTTGTTAATGTATTTTACATTCACAAGTTTCACAATACCCTTTTATCATTGTGTCAATAGAGTTGAAGATGTTATACATTGACGTCCTTTTACTAAATCTTTTATAATTATAGGTTTTTAATTTTTTTAAATTAAAAAATTTAAGATATTTTCTAGAATTTCTAAAAAAAATTTTATTCCACAAATTATCTCAATATTTGGGTACAAATTACATTTAAAATAGAGATTCGCTTTTTTTTCATTGGCGATGATTTGCTACCACGAATCATTGATTGGCTGTAACCGACTGATACGAAATAAAATGGAATAATCGTAGTACAGTTTTACTCTTACAGAAAATGTATGCAAACTTTTGATTCATTTTTCATTCAGAATACATCAATTTTGTGTCTTTTCACAGAAATATCAGCAGGAATGCCACCCAAAGAAATAGACTTTCTTTCAAATTTTGGAAAGACCAGTAAACCTGCGACTCATCAAGGTAACCTTAGTACAAATAGAACTTTATGACAAAAATGTTTATCAATAAACAGCTTAAAACTAATTATAATCTCTTAAACTAAAAAATATATTACACGCATTAAACCATGCTCTTAATATTATGAAGACAAATTTCCAGAAAAGTATACCACACTGAAACTTTTCTTGTCTTATATTAGAGATAAGATTCGAAACATTACGTTTTGTAAATTTATAATTTTTGGTTCAACTTTCCTAGATCCTGACGCGAGTTGATGTTGGTGTACAAAGTCGGCAAAGTTCTTATTTCCTATGATAAGAACTACTGAATTCATGTACACCAGTTACTGATGATACAATTGGTTAATATAATTATATATCTATAATTTTGGGTACATTTTTTTTAAGCTATAGGCAAATCAGATTTTGTATTATTAAATATATATTCTATTACAATTGATATTTTCTTTTAAACTATTTTATTTTATTTAAAATGACTACAGATGTAATCTGAATTTTTTACGGGCCATTCCAGAATGTTTACGATTTCTGAACTAGAGGCGTTTGTTAAAATTTTGCAGTTTGCCATGCGAAAGGATTGTTAGGTTTTAAGTTAGGAAAATTTTTACTGAAAAACTTATTATTCCAGAGATATCAAAGCTCATAAAAAAGTCCAGTAGAAATTTCATCCTCACTAATAAGAAGAAGCCACAAAAAGATTTTCCAAGACGAATTTTCAACGAAACAGATTACTTCTGAAGAACAAGTTTGATATTTAATATTTAAAATAAAAAAGATTTTTATTTTTGATAAAAAGAGTGAAATATATCCATAAAAGACAAACTTTCTTTTGGTACCGACTTTGTAAATAAAGACATTCTAAGTTTTTTTCTATAAATACACTTTTCTTATATCTGTGGTTATGTAAAAAAGTTCACAAGTTTGAATTTATGAGCAAAATATTACAAACAATTCATTAAATATTGAGAAATTGTATTTAGTAATAATATAATAATATTAACTCAACATAAATAACCTGAAAGATGCTACAAAAATTCATATTCACGCAATGCCGCAACCAATAAGGTTTTCGACAACAATTTATTCGAGATCTGCTAACAAAACTTTTTAAGAAAACGATTCTATAAGCAAATAATCACTGTAGATATCTATTACAGAGGAGGGAAGGATACCTGGAAATGTAGCGTACTGCGCAAATTACTACTTAAACAGGCACTGCAACATACGATTTTCTACCTTCAATAAAATTGAATCCTTTGTTTCTTGTTACAGAGTCTAGTTCTGAGTTTAAGAGGATACCTTATATTGGCCTAATTCCGCCTCTTCCTCGTTCTGGACCCTCTGATTTATCTGCCAGACAAAATTTTCCGGAAAGGTGCCTCTCATTTATTTATTCTATTAATTGAGCTTACTAGATTTTCACATTCATGCAGATAATGTGTCCATTTTTAGTTTAAGGTACTTCATGTTTGTGGTTAAAGACTATTCTTTTTTTATTAGGAATGCTACTACTATATCAAAAATGAATAATATCAACTACAAATAAATCAAAAACGGTCATTTTATCCGAAGCAACCTAATAATATATCTATTATATATATTTTGGTTCTTCAACAGTACGTGGTCTAATCTTAGTTTATTATATAATTTATAAAATTGTGGTTTTCAAATATTGGCTGTAATTGAAAATGATATTTCTTTTTACTAGACCTCATTCTCCAGTCAGGTCTTCGCCTCCTGCTGAGCCTCTGCTTCGTGAAAGGTCCAGGTCTCCTCCTGATAATTCTTCTCTTCGTGCGTCTCTTCCTGTCAGGCCTGTGTATTCTCCTGTCAGGTATTCTTCTTTACGCCTGAGTGCATTTGCCATAGATAGTTATAGAACTATTCGGCTTATCCCTAAGGCGAATCCAAACCGTCGGTTTGAAGTTCGACAATACATTTTTCCTCGCGATAAACTAATTCATGTAAGAGAAGCAGGTAATGTCCATGGGCCCCTGCCTTACGGAGAACAAACTGTATTATCAACGTCCAATGGTGACGTTTTTGCAATAGTAGAGGATTGTAAAAAACTTCGTGGAATATATAAACTAAGAGATTGCTCACATTTTACGGTTGAAAAACGGGTGAAAATAAACATGGTCAGCGGTGTGGTTGAAAATATGACCACAAAAGAAATCCAGGAATCTCCGCTAGGCTGGCATCGACTTATCTCAACGAATTTTAAAATAATAGTTGTATCCACGTAGGAAATTCTTATGTTACTAGTAAGTACTAGTTGGTTTTAATTTCTCTATTTGTAGCTAGCTGTTTATGTCTGGAAGTATGCAGAGAAATATTATACGCTAAAAACTAAGAAAAATATTTAATTGGTTTAGGCTAACCAGGTCATTTATGAAGTAACTAGTAATTATCTATAAGAGATGACTTAAAAAATTAATTATTTATTCGTATTAACGTATTAATTTTAAAAAGTACCTTGTATAGAGAATCTGATACACCCCTTATTAATAAACATCAGATGATTTACAAAAACATATTTTTCCTGATCAAAAATAGGTGCAAGACTTTATAGACTTTGAGCAACACCTAAGTAATAATTAGTTGTCACAAAAGAATAAACTCGTGTAATTTTTTTTTGAACATCAAAAATCTAAACATTACAGCAACCTTAGCGTTAATATTGCAAAAAAAAAGTTCAGCGCAAATTTATTATCATTGCTAAAAACTTAAAAGCTAGTTAATCACAATACCTGACGTACTCACGTAAGATCTATGTGATAGTTTTTGAGATCACCACTGTGACTTGCAGAGCATCTTAGATTAACCTCTTTTAAGTCCTATACCATAGGTAATTCTTCAGTTTCTTTGATTTTGGTAGTTTGGTTTTGCAGTTTAGGTTCCTTTTAGTTTAATCGTGTGTCGTTATATTCCCTTATTACTTGACTATTATATTCCCTATACTTAAACTTATTTTTCTTACAATCTAGGTCTTATCTGTAAAAAAGAAAATTTAAATGATTTTTATTTACAATAAAAGTGGCAAAAATATCGACGATGATGACACTTTTTATACTTGACGTTTTTCCAGTTAGTGCAGAGTCACACGCTTCTTTTTACCGTATTATCAAAAAATTTTCGTCAACGTTTGCTTTAGCAGATAGAAGGAAGCCCAAATATTTTTCTTTAATTATCGCTTTCAAAAAAGTCGCCTTTCATGTAAAAGTTTGGTGTAGAGTGGTTGGGGACCAACTTATCGCTCCGAACTTTATTGATTGTGATTCAAACGGTGATAGATGCAGTTACTTTTGAAAAAATAAGCTTGTTACCTTGCTTGAATAACTAAGATTAAAAGTGCGACAAAACATGTAGTTTCAATATAACGGTTGTACAACGCATTATTTCGCAATCAACATTTGGTCTACTGGATCATAACCGGAGATCCGTAAATTGGCCTGCTAGATCGGTAGACCTCACGTCGGCGTATTTCTTTTTGTGACTTTATTTGAAGAATTTAGTTTTTCAAAAAGTGCCAACAACTATAGAGAACATAAAACAGCGAATGAGGGATGCTTGTAACCAAATTACACCAAACACAGTTCGTAGTTGTGAGCAGACTTTTAAAGCGCGGGAGCAAGAAAAATCGCCGCAAACAAGGAACCCGGTGGTGAGAGGCAAGGGTCTGACTGAAAATAAGTATTCCGATGGTGAGAGGTAAGAGGACTTACAGAAAATAAGCAAAACCTATGGTGAAAGGCAAGGAAACTTACTGAAAAAAGCACCCTATGGAGAACAGACAACTACTACGTCCACGTCGTTGTTCCTGGGTAGCGCTAAAAGTAGTTCATTCATCAACTGCTCACATATTTAGAGTCAGAATGAGATGCTTGCATTTTCAAAAATAAAGTGAAGGTTTCTAATTTTTTCATTTCACTTGAATCTTTTGTCCAGTGGGATGAAAGGGGTGTTAAGAATTAAATTAATTACAATTGATTAGCTCTCCTAAAAACAATCAACACGACTTTTTAAATTTTTATCAAAAGCGTATACCTTATACAGTCAACAATGTCATTTTTTAACAATGAAAAGCCATCTGGCGCGAATTGAGGAAACATTAGAATGAAACTTACGTATTTTCTCATAGAAAATATGAATCTGCAATAAAACATATGGGTTCTTATTTAAAATTTCAGTGTTACTTGACATGTTAGTAAACATGATTTGAGGAGATTGAATAAAGAATTGACAACAATATGAACGCAATGGTTCACATTTTACGCCTAAACCAAGTATTTGTAATGAATAAGCCCTTTTCTGAGCATAGGCTAACTAATCTTTCTTCGTTACCATTTATTCTTGTATTCCCAAAATTACCTAGCACCCTCTCTGTACACTCACGTTCGACAACCAGCTATTCATTTATATCACCTTGTATAATGATTCTTGTACCTCGATCGCAAGTACCTATTGTATCATATAAGGTGTGCCAGAAGGCGTCTTTAATTTTACTTAAATCGACGTCAACTGCAGCGTAGCACGCCATGAGGAATAGTCTTCTGATTCCGACTTTCATATTAACCCACATCAGTCTGGAAGATACAGAGTTATGCTTCTTGAGATGATGTCTTGCCCTCTCATTCATAATCAAACCTACCTCTTATTCACTATGTGATTTACTATCTACTTCTAACCATAACTCCAGCCCCCTTTTTAATGCTCCATCGTCTATATTTATAACGTCGCATCCCTTTCTCCCTGTTTTAGGAATACATAGAATATCTAGCTTACTGTCGCGCATAGTTTCTAGCAAATCTCTTACCTTTAGATAACTTCCCTACTAGCATTCCAAACACCCAGTCTCCATCTAGTGCCTGAAACTTTACATTTACGTTTACCGGGTCCATGCTTTTCGTCAATCAAAGTTTTAGTTTATTCCAAAGCTATTTTATTGGTTGTATTTTCATTATAAATTTTACCCTAGCGTTGAGTAAAAAAGCCTGTTTGTTAGTAGTGCCAGGGCTAAACTAGATTAACCATTTTCTGAACAAAGACGAAAAAGAAGGCACTTACAAAATGTCATGTCAGATTTCCGTCAGATTTAGATTCGAAAGACAAAAATATCGATTGTTTCAGAATTTCTGAAAATACTTTTAAAAAACTTGTGAACAAAATTCCTTAAAAAGCGCCTAAACTTTAAACAAAATGCTTCACTTTTATGCATAAATATAAATAATTAAAGCATATTAAATTGGTTCATGATTTTCCTTAATCAGATACTAATCAGACTGTATCATTTAATATGGTAGTTCCACTACTCATTTACGTGTAATCTTCCATGCCGTAGGCCTCACTACTAATGGTTCCTCCCTGAACTTGCATTTGCACATAGGTCTCAAATTGTGAATAGACGTGATTTCAGTTATTTGGGGTAGGTGCATGACGGTCAAACGAATGGCTAGTAATAAGGGATATGCTTTTCCTAAAGCAAAGGTTATTTTACAAAATAATTTATTTGTTGATGACATTAACTTTGGCGCAGACACTGTCGAGAAAGCTAGTGAGTAGCGAGTGCAGGTTTCACATTTAGTGGAACTAGAAGGTTTTCATTTTAGAAAGTGGGCCTTGAATAATGAACTGTTGCTATCTGATTATCCACAAGGAAATCACGAAAGAGCTTCTGATTTTTTCTGAGGAAAATGTAGAGCCTAAACTGCTAAAATTGTATTGAGATCCTACATCTGATGATCTTAAAATTTGAGTAGAAAATCCAGACTTTTAACAGCCTTAAGAAAGAAAGTTTCATTGATAATATCTAAATTTTACGATCCCTTAGGATGGCTTTCACCTGTCATAATAAAATTTTAAAAAATGATGCTAGAATTGTGGATCCGTGAACTAGACTAGGACGATTTTGTTTTCGATGATCTACAAAATGTTAAAACAATTTTCATTATCAGCTGGATGAACTCGAAAGGATTCGAATCCCAAGATGGATAGTGCATCTACTACCTATCTTAGAGTATGAATTGTATGGGTTATCTAATACTTTGTCAAGGACCTATTTCGCCGTAGCATATCTTTGCATTCTTCAGGAGAGTGGCGAGATACAAGTAGTTATATTATTCATTAAGACAAAAGTAGCGCTTATTCTACCAGCTACTATACCAAGATTAGAGCTATGTGGTGCTTAGTCACTTGCAAATACTTCACACTATAATATAAATGTCATGTGGTTTCAAAATATCTCCTTATATTGTTACTTAGATTCAACCATACTTCTCTCCTGACTTAGCAAACATCCTACTACTTATAAAAAACTGTTATTTTCATTAGAGTAGCTCAAATTCGTGATTTGCTCATAAAAGCTGGGTAGAGACACGTTTCAAATGGAGAAAATACAGCTGAATGCTCTTCTAGAAGTCTGTTGTCAGGAGAACTACTGAGTCGTTCCTTGTGGTGGTGAGGCCCACCTTGGTTGTCTCGTAATTCAGTAAGTTGGCCTGGCACCATACCTTAACTTTCTAAAGGTATCAATTAAAAAAAACGAAACTTCTTGAAGCACAATCTGTGAATCATGAAGTCACAAAACATGTTATTTGACAAGACATGGTCATTGATTCAACTTCATGGCCGAGATTAATAAGAATCACAGCATTTTGTTTACGGCTTATCAAGGCATTTGGCCTTTTTTCAAAAATATGTAAGGGTTCATCGCACAATTTTCACTTATTCTAGTTTGCCATCAAAATTAGACTTTGTCTAATGTTTATCCATGTAAAAATCTCACTTAAATACTTTTGAAGAAACAATTTAAATCATGCCATCGGAAGTAATGCATTAATTTCAGAAATCGAGAGGTTTATTGATCAGTAACAATAATTTTAACGAGACGTTAAATGAAGCTTTGCCTGTTTAATATTTCAAAGCAAAATCTACCTTCTTGATTTCTCTAACATGATTCTAGCAATCCTGTTTTCGAGTAGGATTTTTATCTGAGGCGAAGTTTCCGTCGACTACGTTTGACGACACTCTTAATAATTTTTAAATAATTCAAAAGTATTTAGAAAATTTAGTGATCTTGTAAGAATCAAAAATTGTAGAAGAGCTTAGATAGTTTAGAAGAATTTGAAATAATTCAGAGAATACATCAAATAAAGTAAATGCAGCGAATTCATAGACTTGAGAAAATTCAAAGTATTTAAGAAAATTTAGCGAATACAAAAGACTTTGAGAAGTTTAAAATAATTCACGGTGAATTGTGAAGATTTTAAGATAATTTTATAAAAATCAAAAAGAATGCAAAGAAATTTGAATTAATTACGAAAATTTGTTTGAATCTTTTAAATGCAACATATTCGACAAAAGTGAAATTAATTCTACGTGTATTCTAAAGATATCACTGCTTAACAAAATATGACCTATGTGCGCATGAAATAAGATATGTTATTTTTAAAGTAGTTTTTTGTGCTGAATCCGAATCTGAACTCCATTTTTCTGCAGCACGTCAGGTTTTTAAAATTTTTTTGATCGAAATTTTTTTTTTTTAATTACAAATCAAGTAATGGAATGTTGTAAAAAATTTTTTTAATAAAGATTAATGTATGACTTCGATGCATTTTTAATGCCAAATCCAACGGCGTGCTTGTTTCTGTGATTTTTCATACAGTTGCTGAGACAATCTACAAAAGCTAAGGGAAAACACCAAAAAAAGTAGTTTCACAAGGAAAGGCATATCTAGGTAACAAATTTTGTTTTTTTTACTGTTCCAGGTGTTGTTCTCTTTTTTTTACAATGCCGCGAAAATAAATAAACAATTAAGGTTCAAGCTATCACCGTTCAGAAGATTTATAGCAGAAAAGTTGTTTTTTTCTAGAGAGTTGCCAATTTGACGGCTTAAACGTACTTGAAGATAATCATTGTACTGTATCTAGTATTTCTTTGTACCACAATCTTTAATATCCGCAAATTTCACATTATTCACAAAGTTTATCATTTTTTTAGTGTTAACAGTATTCAATTCTTCGGATTCTTAAGCATGTTTTATTTACGCAAGAACCACACGGGCGCTGTACACGTGATGCAGAGGATTGGTCGGAGGTAACTGTACATAGCGCATGCGCTACTTTCTTCTACTATAGCGCATACGCAACTTTACTCTACTATGTCACATGCAACAGCTTTGAGCTCTCCTGCGTATCGTGCTCCCTGCTGTTTTCATTTCATGCTAGACCTCTGCGGAGTCACATGTATGCTACCTTCACTATAGGACTAGAACTCATTCCTATTGAACCCTAATTAATTAGCGCTGATTGTAAGCTATCATTCAACACTTATTCTGCAACAATTGGAAATAGAGCGTGGTTGCAAATTTCATCCCGATAGCTTCTGCTACGTTTACGGTGTTTTTGTCTCACAAAAACAAAGAAAAAAATTTTCTTCTGCAATGCAAAAAGGTTACGAAATTTTTTTTAGATTAACGCCAAAAATGGAGTAAAATATTGGATAACAAACAGTTGCTGCTTGATTTGTGCTATTTCATTGAGGTCAGTACAGCGAGGAAATTTTGATCATATCTTCACTTTTTCTTTCCCTCCTTCTTGGAGAGAAGCTCTGAATCATATCGATAATTGTTATTTCTGTTTAAGAAATTTTAATGGCTACTCATCGAGATGCAAGGCTTTCATAATTTACCATAATGTTTCTTTCGTGACAAAAGCTGCGTCTGACCGTAAAGAGTATCTCCTGGGTAATTCCACAAAACGCAAAGCACAAGTATTCGATCAAAGAAAAATAAAGGGTTTGATAGGAGATCTAAATTTATTTAAAAATAAGGCTGAAATTTTCGGCTCTAGACTTAAGGCAAAAAATTTGCTTAAAAAATATGTAAAAATCTTTTATCATCATAATCGAGAAAAAGATTTAACTCCATTTTTTTCTAGTAAAGATAGTCTTATTTTTTGCAACGATTTAGATGGACTAATGAACGCCATTGGATATGCATATCAACCAGAGAATTGGCGTTTATTTATTAATTCGACAAAATACAGTTTAAAACCTGTTCTCTCGCACAACAGAAACAAATATATCTATTAATATTCGTTGCTCATGCCACCAATATGAAAGAGTGCTTTGATGTCATGAAACTTTTACTCAACAAAATAAATTGCGAGCCACATAAATGGCTTATGTGTGGTGATTTTAAAGTAATAAGAATTCTTCTCGGATCGCAATCTGATTACACAAAACATTGTTGCTTTCTGTGTATCGAAACAGCATTGCACGAGACAAATATTACAATGTTAAAGTTTGTCGAGCGTGACAGACGCAAGAACTTGGAAATATAAACGTTTTCAAAAACCTCTGGTCGATCCCTAAAAGATCTTTCTACCAGGATTACATATAAAGCTCGGAATCGTGAAAAATTACATCAAAGCGATCAATAGAATCGAGAAGCAGGTCTTCTTTCTTTAAAAAGGGAATCCCCTAAGCTTAGTGACTCAACAATTGAAAATAAAGTTTCTGATAGACTACAAATTTGAAAACTGATGCTAGATAGCGATTTCAAAAAGATTTTGACTGAACATGAGAGACAAACATAGTTGTTAGTGAAATCTGTTATAGACAATTTCTTAGGAACTGGAAATCCAAAAACGACAAATACTAGATCAATACAATGTTGGGAAACTTCCAGAAAATGTAGGAGAACATGTCACTGAAAATTCACCTGATGTACTCTTACTTGTACTTCTTTCCAGAAAATATGGGAGCAGTTATTGATGGACATGGTGAAAGATTATATCAAGATATCACTTCATTCGAGAAGAGGAACAAAGGTAAGTAGAGTGTGAACGCTTTAGCAGACTACTATTGGAATCTCATGACTGATAAACTAAATGCTCAACATCGTCAAGCATGCAAGAGGAAAAGTTTCTTATCACAAGCAGCAATTTATTATCATTTTCCAACAAGAGCTAACAATATAAAGAATATATATTTTGAGGACGCAGTACAATGATTCGCTTTAAGAACGTGTAAGCCGTCAAATTGGCAACTTCATAGAAAGAGACAACTTCTCTGCTATGTATCTTTCAAACGCTGTTGGATTTGGCATTAAAAAATGCATTGAAATCATATATTGATTTTCGTTCAAAAAATTTTTTACAACTTTTTATTTTCTAATTTGTAATGTCTGAAAAAAAATTTTGATTTAAAAAATTGCAAAAACCTAAAACATTGCAGAAAAATGAGGGCAAGATTCGCATTGAGCTCAAAAAACTACTCTGGGAATGACATATCTCATTTCATGAGCACATAGGTCACATTTTGTTGACCAGTGTATTTTGTGTATTTAAAGCTTTCCGAACGCGGCTAAACAAATTTAAATTAACCTTATTGCGTTGTTTCAAGTAAAAGAACTAAGTTTATAAAGTGCAAAATTATAGAAGATAGCAAAGTTTTAAAGAAAGGAACTACATAATTAGTTAATGAGATAAAGCCATTGGTTGCATGACACGGAGCAGGAAATCTGTACAATTCTAATCAGAGTGGATTTCAGTTGAAAATTTACTCTTGACTCTTGGCAGTTCAAGAAACAAAAAAAGTAGAATGTGTTGTACGGTAAGTACCGTCAACTACACAATACAGCCTACTGCAACTGCTAATAGAAAGTTATTTTATGACCCTATTTATGTTTTTGCACGAAAACAAATCCAAAATTTAGGCCAATAGCAGAAAAAACATTATTCAGGCCGACAAATGTACATGTGCCGGCATCAAAATCTGGGAAACTTACACCTGGTATTGTATATGTCGCGATTTATAATTTTTTTAGGAAAGAGATGTCCTAAGGTATGCATATGCATATTATAATTCTGTTTTAAAATTGCAGCTTTCTTCAAAACCTAATGAGAAAAGGCTTTTTTTCTAAAAAACAAATAAAAAAATTGAGCTCTCATCCGACTAGTAGAGCGGGTAATGTAAAATAGACGTGCAGGATGCAAAGCCAATGGGTAAAGATATCACACTAAAACTCTACCGAAGATATCATTAGAAGGATTAAACATTAGGATGTGTATGGATTCAGGATATAGAA
>JAUELO010005623.1:0-11739 GCA_032357855.1 Amphibolips quercusostensackenii
GTTTTAATAAAAAAAAAAATTTAATCTGAAAAAATTTCAAAAACTGACGTGCTGCAGAGAAATGGAGGCGAGATTCGGATTTAGCACAAAAAACTTCTTTAAAAATGATATGTCTTATTCCATGAGCACATAGGTCACATTTTGTTGACCCGTGTTACGGCATGACGATTCAATTGCGAACCATTTTTAAACTCAAGAAAATCGACAACGAAATTATGTAACATAGAAACTTTTCTATTAAAAGGTAGTAGAAGAGGCTATAAATTGTATTGATTTCAAAGTAGAAAGAGATGCAAAAAGAGAAAGAGAGATAAGAGAATGGGCAGAATGCTTTAACTTAACCGCCTTATAAAGCTAAGGAAATGACAGGAAAATAACTCACAGCTCATGCACATGATGGCATCAAGAAGGTATTGATTCGTAAAATGATAACTGGACACACACTCATTAGTTCAAGGAAGGCAGCAAACTCTTGGATCAAAGAACTCTTGGTTCAATGAAAATTTAAAGCCAATGCAATTTCGGGTCATCGAACCCTTGTATCAACTAATTTTTACTTCTTCAAGGAAAGGGGTGGAATATGAGATCTGTGCCCACTTACAGAGTGTGATCTAAAAATAACCGAGCTTTTTTGTTATTAAAAGAAAAAAGCATGATATTATGTTTTAAAGTTAATATTTATTCAAAATAAAATCTATTCAAATAAATACAACGTTTAAACCAGCAACCAATTTATTCATAGACTTTTTAAACTTGGTTTCTGGGATGTTCTTTAGCACCTGTGTCACGGTCGCTTGAATGGCTGTAACGTCATCGTAAAAAGCTCTTTTTATTGCAGTTTTCAGTTTTGGGAACAAGAATAGTCACACGGTCATAGATCAGGCAAATGCGGAGGGTGGTCGATGACACAAATCTGTTTTTCCATTAAAAATTCGTTAAATTTTTTAATCTTGTGAGGTGGTGCTGTGAAACAAAACGTGCACAGACCTTTCTTCTATACAAATCTTTAGGTAATATTGTGTAGATTGTACAGTAATATGAATTTAATTCTTCTGCCAGCAATCTTACAGTAAGATTTGCTTCGATAGCGATTATTTCATGTACTGTCTCTATTAACTTAGCACGATTTGATGCTTCTGGTTGTCAAGGTCTTGGATCATCATTTAAATCGCCACGGCCATTTATAAATTGTGTGAACCACGTGTAAACTTAAGTTCTTCTATTTTAATTATCACTATAAACTTTTTGTTAACAATTCGTAAGCCTCAGCCAATTTTTTCCGCGTTTATAACAAAATGTAATATTTTCTCTTTGTTCTGTTATGTTTTTACGACATAAGCACAGAAACAAAGCGCTGTGTGTTTTATGATTTAAATCAAAAGTTCGGTCATTTTTAGATCACACTGTGTAAGTATGAAAAGGAGGTATCTTGTACCCTCAAGTCTATCTTCAGTGCCGGTGCCGTGCAGTTTCAAGTACTTTTTTCTGATACCGCCTTTACTTCTGGGGCTCACACAGCTTGTGCAGTTATTGCAATTCTCAGCAACTGAATCTGAGTTTCGGTTTAATACATTTAGTAAAATTTCAGAGTTTGACATTTAACTATTTGAAAGTCTCTCCTAAATTGAAGCTCTGATTATAAATTCTATTTATGTTTAAATACTCTTTAAGTGTATGTCGAGACTGAAGTTCTTAAATTCTAATTCTGAATACCGATTCAATAGCACGATTCAGAAATCAACTCCTGAAGAAGTCTGTATGACTAATTTATATTACTAAATCTTATAATATGTAAGATCTTCAAATGAGGTAACCAATGATTTCTACGTCTACGAATCTACATCTGAGATTGCCTATTCAGATATTGCAAAATAAAGTACAAATTTCATTGATCATGATTACTCTATTACTTGTTTCTGGTTGTGCATTAAATTTTATTCTAAGCTACCCATGATTTTAATAAATTCATATTATTTCAATTCATAATATGCATTGGTATCAAAACATACGTACTTTTATTGTCTTGTCTTTTAATTCAAAAAGGTGCGCATCCTATTGAAAAAAAAAAACAAATTTGTTTTTAAACATTTTGTTGCAGCTTGTGTCGTTTTTCCATACATATAATTTTCTTATTTTCAAAGTTATTTTTTTCAATGTATAGGCTAAAAATACGCATCAAACCGTAAAGTAGTTTCAAGCTAATTCGTAGCTATAATATAGGTGAAAAATTGTTAAAAATAAAATATTATTGTAGCTTGTGTCGTTCTCCCAAAATGTTATTTTTTTAAAGTATATTTTCATAACAAGGGCTTATGTCAAACGTGAAGACCTTTCCTGGTTAAGCAACTTTTGTCTTTTTATTCGCCTCTTGTGTCTTTTATTCTAACATTTCATTTTTTTTATTTTTCATTTCAATTTGTAATGAAAATCTAATTGTCCTATCAAATGATTTTTAATAATAAATTTGTAGATCCTTTTTGGTGAACAACTTTTCTGTATCAATTTTTTTCTGTACCTTGCGTTGCTTTTCAAAACATTTAACTTTATTTATGTTATTCTTCTTAGATAAACAAAAAATTTTGCATTCTATCAGAAAATGATTCATTATTAATTTATAATTCTCTTTTAAGTGAACAACTTTTGTATTATTATTTTTCTTTCGTAGATTGTGTCGTTTGTCCAAAAATGTGACTTTTCTTATTTTTAAAGTTGTTTTTTACAACGTAAAACAAAAACTACGCATCCTATCAAGCAATAGTATAACAATTTCGTAGATATTTGTTTTGGTACGCAATTTTTGATAATAGATATTTTTTCTTACCGTGCATAGTTTCACCGCAAAAATGTCATGATTATAAAGTATTTAAAATTAAAAGTTCTATCAGGAACTACACATGGTATTGTAAAATTTCAAAAAAAATGGTTTTGGCAATTTTGAAAACGCTATAACTTTCCGAATTTTCATTTAAAGTATCTGAGAAAATAACTTGATCTTCCTTTTTGGCCCCTTGAAACGCGTGCTAAAGCGGAACCTAATGCGATTACTCTTTTGAAAGTTATCTGGTATATAGTCGACGACAAAGACAGACAGACAGGCACCATCGTAAATTTTTTTTTCTTATTTGATTCAGAGGGTCCAGAAACGCGGAGATTAAAAAAAAACCGCGAAAGTCAGTTTCAACGTAAAGTTATACCTTCTCATTATCATGAGAACGCAAATATTTATTCTCATCATAAAATATATTTCTGAATGTTTCTGAACAATATTAATAGAGAAAAATTTTTTAATAAATATATAATAATGGAAAACAATATCTTACCTTTTTAAAGAGATAAGAAAAATTAAATTATGAGCAAAAAATGATACATGAAAGACTTATGAATGAAAACTTCAAGGCAATTTTTTAATTTTTGCAGGATTAAAAAAAATCTTAGGAAAATTAAATTTTGCAGGGTGTCAAGAGAATGAGAAAAAGTTCTCAAATTTCATAGAAATATTTAAAATGATTGTTTCGCAATAAATTTTAAGAGTAAATTGGTAAAGATAACAAAACAGTTTCAATAATTCTTATACAATTTCTGAAAAGAGTGTTAAATGTTTTGCATGAAAATTGTGCAATTTTGACAAATTATACAATTTTAGAAAAAATTTGTATAAGCTTGAGAGATTTCAGAAATTTAGAAACGATTCAAAAATAATTAAAACTTGTCAAGATTTTTAAAGAATTTTGTCAAGCTTTACAAGAATAAAAGAAGAATTTAGTATCCCACAAAAAATTAAAATGATATTTTATTTCGAAAAACTAGTTTAAAGAGACTATTTAAATAGATTAGAAGGTTTAGAAGATCTGGAAAAATTAAAAAAAGAATTATCTTAAGATTCGTGTAAAGATTTGCAATGATTTTCAGTTTGGAAAAATAAACTTTAACAATAAATTCAAAAAGGTTTTCAAACATTTCAAATAAATTCCTCAAATTTCAAAAAACTTTGAAGAAGATTCAATAGCAAAATGTTTTCGTTTTTCAAAATTTAAAAATTATTAAAAATTAAGTAAAGTTAAATAATATTTTAAAGAATTAAAAAAATTCAAAAAGAATTGTAAACTTCAAAAGGTTTTTAGAAAAGTAGATTTTTAAAGATTCAAAAAAAAACTTTAGAAGCTTCAAAAGAATTTCTAAAAGTTTCAAAAAAATAAACAGATTTTTTATAAATTCATGGAAAAATTAAGATTACAAGATTATAAGGCAATTTTTTCCAAACTTCTAAAAGTCCTCAACATCTTTTAAAAATATTCGGATTTTTCTTAATATTTTGTAAAATTTTATAGAATTTAAATATCCCTTGAAAATCGTCTAGACAATTTTTAAACAAATCTAAAGCATTTCAAAATCTTATTTAATTTTCTGAAAAATCTTATAAAAATTATGTAGTGTGTCACATCAAAATATTGTTTTATTTATTTCTAGACAATGCTTCATTTGAAAAAACTTTTTCGTTTAGAAAACGTCTATTATGGTTTTGAACATTATGCAACAAATTTAAGGGAACGATGATGAGGGAAAGGGGAAGAGGGGTCCAAAGGAAATGTTATGGTCCGTTACATAAAGGAAGGCGGGGTTAAAAAAGTTGAAAATAATGTTACATAATATGTTAACGCTTTCTTTTCAGAAAAGTTGTCTGATCGAGCAAAATTTGTGAAAGTTAATTAAATTTGTTATAAACAAATAAGTAAGTAGAAATTAATTCTTTGGGATTGGCAGTGATCCATAATTGATTTTCATTAAATTTGCACAATTAAGAGGCAAATACCGCTTTTTAATTGAAGTTATTAAAATAATAAATAAAATGCTACTTTATAAACAAATTTTATAAACAATAAGCAGCAGGTAGTATTTAAAAATAAATCCAGGTTTTTCTTTTAAATAGGACCAAAATCATACCAAAATGTCGAAAAATTTTTAGATTTATTTATCAAAAAAAAACTGATAGTTGTTCAAGCAAACTTAATTAACAAATGCATAGTATGGCTACTTTTAGAGGTAAAAACTTTGTTTTGTTAAAGTAATGAACTGTGAATAAGTAACTGCTAAAGTTTTAGTAGGCTTATGTGACAATTTATTATTTTTTTTGTTAATAACTTTTGTTTAGACAAATTTTTATTATTTTAGGCATTTAAAAAAAATGTAATTTCCTTACTGTATTAGCAGACTATTATTTAATAATAGCTCTATAGTATGAGTCAATTACAATCAATAAATTTTTAGGCAAAATTAATAAATAAATGCATTTTTTGGCTATTTACATAGGTAAAGACTTGTTTTTTAACGCTAAAAACTGATAACGTTTACTTTGATTTCAAATATCCCTAAGAAAAACAGAGTTCAATGTTGACAAATACATAAGAGGACAAAAATTTGTCTATGAAATTAATAATGCTTATAAAAATAGTAAACTGTTAACGATTTTAATAACAATAAACGGTATTAAGATTTCATAAAGTAAAATTATACAATTTTTTTCAAACCTTTTATCAAAGCATATAACTTTATATTTTTAACAACAATTTTACATATTAAACTTAAAAAGTGTTTAATGATTCCAGATGTGAAAGTAATTTTGAAAAATTGTAAAAGAACTTTGTTTTTGTAGATATTTTTTTAAATAATGATGGAAAGAATGTTCTCTTTTGGCTAAAAAAGCAGTAGAACTGCAGTTTTCATGAAAAAATTGTGAATCCAAAAAGATTGGATTCAAATGGTTTTTATGAAATACGCACAATAAATGTTATATATCTTTTACCTTCTTTTTGAAAGAATATTTTGGAATTGAATACAAATTACGAAAAGAGGATTTTCTAATATTAGCGCTTTCTGAATATAAAATATTTCAACATATAATTAATTTAATAATACATTCTACTTACGAACATAATTGGGGTACATTAAAAGAATGGAAAGCAGATTACAAATGCAGATCTTCATTTTCATAGAAACGGAGACCTGATCAAAAAAATGTCTGGTCCTATGACTGATACGATTTTGAATATTCTTGACTTGTATGTATACTAGCAATTCTCGCAATATTGACCAAAATGATTGTCTACATTTAGAAGGTGGGATGAAATCGAGGAAGTTAGACGTTCTGAAAAACATGCTTCAAATAAGGAAACTTCATTTAACTTCCTTGAAAATTTTAGTGTCAGGGTCGGGCAAGATCTATACGTGATAATTGGAAACTGATATTTGCCCTGTGGGAGGGATGGACACTATTTAAATTACCAGAAGTCCTAACCCTCGAAGGGCAGCGTAAAACGCCGAGACATAAAGCACAACGTGGGGTCCGTGTGCACCCCGTTCACTTTTCAACTGCATAAAAATGTTTAAACAAGTTTTTAGTAATAATAGCTAATCATTGTATTATACAAATCAACATAAAAATAGTTAAGATCACAAAAAGTCACAAAAATGGAATCTTGTTCAGGGATACTGAAAATAACCAATACTGGAAGCCACGCCCACCTCAAATTACTTTGCTCTAGCTTATGCGCGTTTTAGTCGCCTCACAGTAAATCCCAGAATTAGTTTGATTTTTGAAACAGATTAAGAATATAATTTATGGTGCATAATTAATTTATTTGTTTTTTTTTTTGTTGAAAATTGAACAATTGTGATAAAAAATTAATTTTTTTAGTTGAACTACTTTGTTGAAAGTTCATATATGTGGTTGAAGATTTTTCATTTTAGTTGAAAATGGTTTAGTTAAAAATTCAATTCTTTTCTTGAAAATTGATTTTAAAAATGAAATTTTAACTATTTTATTTTTTACTGTAAATTTATCTTTTTCAGCTAAAAATTCGACTGTTGGAACTTCATGTATTTTGTTTACAATTTGTCTTTTTTGAAGGAAATTCATCTTCTCGGTTAAAAATTCAACTAATTGGTTAAAAGCTAAACAATTTTGTTAAAAATTTAAATATTTAGTTGCAAAATCATGACTATAAATTTATTTCTTGAAAGAAAATTGAATTATTTTACTTGAGAATTCATTATTTTAGTTGAAAATCCCTTCCTTTTCTTGAAAATTTAACTATTCTGCTAAAAAATACGTTTTGTTTTTACATAAAAAATTTTTTTAATTTAAATGTAACTATTACATTTTTGGTTAAAAAATTTTTTGAATATAAAATACAACTAATTGATTGACAATAACGTATTTTGTTAAACGCTGATTTTTGTTTTTTGTAAAAAATTAACCTTTTTGCTTGAAAATTCATCCATTCGGTTAAAGATAAAACTATTATGTTAAAAATTTGTCTTACTTGGTAAAAAATTGATCTTCTTGTATTTTTCCAGTAGAAAATTAATTTTCTTGATTAAAAATTAATCTTTATAGTTGGAAATTAATTGAAAAATAAATTGAATTATTTAATCGAAAATGTAAATATATCTTTTCAAAAATGCACGTACTTTGTTAAGAATTCCTCCCTTTTAGTAGATGATTAATTAAATTTTGGTTAAATTAATTTCTTAGTTGAAAATTCTAGTTTTTAGTTAGAAATTCAACTGCTTTATTGATAGAAAACCTAGTTTGTTGAAAGATAAACAAATTTGTTAAAAAGTATCCGTTTTGTTTGAAAATTCAACTATCACATTTTTTATTCCATATTAATTTTTTTCAGCTCAAAATTCAACTATTTGTTCAGAACTTTATTTTTTTTTTTGAAAATTTGTCTTTTCTTTTCAAAAAATAATCTTCATGATTAAAAATTAATCTTTTTGGTAGAAAATTGATATTCTTGATTGAAAATTTATCTTCCTTTGAAAATTTTTTTTTCTGAAAATTAATTTTTTAACTAAGAATTCAGCTATTCCATTTTTTATTGAAATTTATCTTTTCCAATTGAGAATTTATGCATTTTTTTGAAAAGCTGTCTTTTTTTTGCAAAAAACTAATTATCTCGGTTGATAGTTAAACCAGTTTTCTCAGTTGAAAATTCAGCTAATTTTAACTCAAAATTTAACTTCTCTAATTGAAAATTCATTATTTTAGTTGAAAAGTCTGCCTTTTTTAAATTTAGGGATGATGATTAAAATTCGCATTTTTTAATAACAAAATAGTTTTTGAATTGAAATTGTAGGTATTCGAGTTTTGGTTGAATATTTCAATATTTTGTTAAAGATTTATCTCTTTCGACAGGAAATGCATTGTCTTGGTTAAAAATTAATCAAATTTTTTTTTAAATATCCTTTTTTGTTGGAAATTAATTTTACTGAAAATTTAGCTATTCCAATTTTTATTCAAACTTAATCTTTTCTAATTGAAAATTTGACTAATATTAACTCAAAATTTATCTATTCCAGCTAAAAATTCATAATCTTAGACATATTTTTGAGCAAGAAATTGTTTTTTTTTTATTTAAAAATTAATTTATTAAATGATAAATGTTCATAATTTAAGTTCAAAATTCATTTTTTTGGTTGAAAATTCAACTATTGAGTTCAAACTTAATTTAGTTTGTTTAAAATTTAAAACAATGTTTTTTAAATATCCTTTTTTTTCAAGTTCACATATTTTGTTGAAGATTTGTCTCTTTTGGAAGAACATCAATGCTCTTAGAAATTGAACAAATTTTCTAGAAATATCCTTTTCGATTTAAAATTCAATTACTATATTTTTCTCTGCATATTTATCTTTTTTAGTAAAAAATTTTCAAACGGCAGATTAAATTTATTCGGCGAAAAATAAAAATCACATTTTACAGGATTTTACAGAATATTAGAAATAATTTTACCTTTAAAGGTTTGAAAGAAATTTAAAAAAAAATATTTATATTCATATTTACATTTATATGGTGCTCATTTCACGAGCACTTTGCTTCCTCATAGAGGAAGCATTAGTAATTTCTCAAATAATAGATAAACAAAATTTTTCATGTTGATCAATTTGAAAATAAAAATGTACAAAAAATGCAAAATGACGAAATAATAGAATAATTCTTTTAAATACAATGACAACTCAGGCAGATCAAATTTTGTATTTAAAATGTTGATTATAAGGCTGGGAAAGGAAAAAGGAAAATTTTGTCACAACCTATCCCTTTCCAGCTTTAGGTTTTATTTTACAAAAATTATCAGAATTATTTTATTTAAAAATTTATAATAAAAAAATCTTGTTTACTGAGCTTTAAGTTTGATTAATGTTAATGAAGAAAGTTTTTCTATATGAAACAGATGTTTTAAATATTAAGAATGAGCATAACTTCCTTACTCTTCAAAAAAGTAGATTAATATTATATGCTAATCGGTTTACCTTGAATCAAGGAATCTTTCCCTTTTTGCATAATTTGAAATTATGTTAGAGTAAAAAATTTGTGTTATGAAAAGCTGTTTTCTCAAATATTATGCATTACCATAGTTTCCTTACTCTTTGATAAAATTTATGAACATTATAAGGTCAATCAATTCGTCTCGAATCAATACATCTTTCCTATTCTCATATCAACTTTGAATTATGAGAATGAGAAAATTTTCATCATAAAATTTAATTTTAAATATAATATAAATGTCCATAACTTCCTTACTATTTGATAAAAAGTGTTAATATTATAGGTCAATCGGTTTTCCGCGAATCGAGAAATCTTTTATATTGCATTAATTTTAAATGATTTAAATGAGAAAGCTTTACTATAAAAACCCGTTTTGTAAAATATTATAACGTGGTACAAAAAAATTTAACTTATATTTTTAGAAATCCTTTGGTCGGTTTCAAGATATCGACGATAAAAACAGGCCCTTCAAATTTTATCATTTATCATTTATTTTTCATCATTTTATCTGCAACCATTTTCAAGTAATAGTGTTCACCAGAAAGTGTGACACACACACACAAACATCCGGACAATTGCTATGAACATCGTATCAGAAATTTTTGATTTAAGGAAAGTTTATTTGAATGAGTTAAAAATTTTTTGAAAATATTACTATCACAAACTTTGAAAACTTCTTTTTCTAAATCTGCATAATTAAAATAATTACCTTTCAATCTTTAGGATTCTTTTTCTGACAATTTAGAAATGTTTAAAATCTTTTTGAATATTCTTGTAAAAAAAATTTTTCAACAAAAAAAAGAAGTTTAACTTTTCTCATAAATCTTAAGAAAATTATTTTTATGCATATGAATTATCAACCAAATGGTTTCCTTTGCTCCTAAAAAAAATTAATTTTTAATCTAAAATGAATAGTTATATTCTAATTAATAAAATTATTTTCAATAATATAGTTAAAATTTTAAGCAATAATATAAATTTTTATCAAATTATTTTAACTTTTAGCTAACTAGTTGAATTTTTGAACAAAAAATATGAATTCTTAATGAAAATTTAATAGGCAAATTTTCAACTACAAAGGGTCAGTTCTCAACTTAAAATATGTAGAATAAATAAATGTACAGTTAAAAAAGTTAATTTCCAACCTTTAAACAATTGAATTTGCAAGCAAATAGTTTAATCTTAAACAAAATATTAGAATATCTAACCAAAAAGGGAGAATCCTAAATAAAAAATATAATAGTAGACATTTTAATGTGAGATATGTAACTTTTGAAAAAATTTTTTGACTTTCTTATTAGATTATATTTTATTTAAATAGAATCAATTAAAGCCTAATGATAGAACTTAACTAGTAAAATAATTAATATTTTAATTTATATTTTATATTTTAACAAAAACTCACGGCGGGCTAGACCATTTTTAATTACAAGGTCCTTGCATATGCGATTTCGAAACTGATTATGGTAGTTCCCGCGGACATTTTAATATCAAAATTAAAATAGTAGCGAATTAACTCTGGGTCACGAAATTGCTTATTCAAAAAATATGTTGTTTTTTAAAGGCTTTTTGATGACACTTTTTTTATCACCTATACTAGGGGTGTTCAAAAAAAAATCAAGTGCGAATCTGAACTTGCATCTTTGGTTTTGTATGTTCCCCTTACGTTAAACATGAATAGCGTGAAAGAAATAAATTCGGTAATATTAAGTCGTCACTTATCGCAAATTTGTTTTTTTTTTTTATAAAAAAATTAATTTTTCGAGCAAAGTAAGTGAGCGAAGCGAGCCGCGCGCGCAGCGCGCCATGGGAATGTGCACGCGCAGCGGGCAGACTTTTTTAAAACTTGTTGCTGTAAAGTCAATATTTAAACAGAAATTACCTTAATTTTATGTCACCCTACTTTTTTTGAACAGCCCAAGATTTTACGAAATATTTCGTAAAAAAAATTCGAAGGACCTAGCACGGCACAGAGGATTAACCCGGACTCCTGCAGTATTGTACTTGTACATTCAAAGAGCTCGAAATTGAATAAAGTAATTAAAAAATAATTTTTTGTTCAAAGCAATTAAAATTCAACAATTAAAAGTTTCCTAAAGTCAACGCTTATGAAATTATGAAATTTTTAATTGTTTTTACTTATAAAAGTATGACATTCACTCTTATGAACGAGAATGTCAAAATTCTAATTTAAAATTACAATTGATTAGCCAAATTTTTCTAAAAAAAATAAATATTTTCACCGTTTAAAATAAAAAATTTTTTTAAATTACATAAACCTCTATGGATAAATGATTATAAAAATACGTTTAAGATAAAATAATTTTTAATTTGAAACATTAAATATCAAAAAATTGGTACTACGAAATGTGAACGTGCGTTCTGCAACGCGACAAGACCGTCAACTCTAGTA
>JAUELO010005630.1:0-11739 GCA_032357855.1 Amphibolips quercusostensackenii
TATATATATATATGTTTGGTCTATTATATTGTACTTTAAAAATTTTTAGGTTAGATTCAATTTTTTTTAAAGCAAAGTGAAATTTCTAGTTTTCCATTTTAGTAAACAATTAAAATTGCTCTCCTTATCCGATTTACCTCGAGAGGCACCAAGCAAAGTTACTCCTCAGGGCCACAAGTTCGCTTCATCCGGTACTAAAAGATTCCAAGTTGTTAAACTTGTTTTCTTTACCGACCGATGGTCTTAGTGTTAACTAGAACTGATTTTAATATAATAGCATCGGAAAAACATCGGTCTATCATGCTAGACGTTATATTATTAGTTTATGAAAAAAACAAATTTCGCTAACTCTGTGCCTTGCCAGGCACTATCCATTCACATATATTTACTATTTCCTAAATTATTTCCTATTTCTTTTAAATTTATTTCTCAAATGTAAATAATAAAAATTTAGAAGTTAGGCCTGGCTTAGTCGCGTCATCCGCGCAGAGCATGCCCTTAACATTTTAAACAAGTATTATTCTATTTTACGAAGCTTCACAAAATAATGTAAATGCTAATTTTATGTCCTAACTTCAAAAGATCTTTGCATTAAATGTTGAGTAAATAATCAAATGAAAGGTAAAAAACAAACTCTACAATTCAGCCTTTAAGCTTTCTGTAAATTATCAAAAGGTTTTTGCAACTGCCTACATGTAAACAAGCAAATTCAGTTGATTAGTACTGTTTGATTAATTATAACTTTATTCCAAAATTTATATTACAGTAATATTACATAATTAAGATCACTATTATATTTTTGCTATCATTATTACTGTTATCATTATAAATATAACGCGCGGCTGCATTCACTTTACTTAAAGTACTCGAATCTGCCTAAACATCTAGCTAGGGCAATGGAAACTGCATAAGACCATCTTTCAGAAATCACCTGGTTTTCCGACTGTCGAATTTGACTTTAGACATTCGATATCATCAAAAGTACGTATTCGTCCTCGGCGATAAACCTAAAGCTAGACATTAGTTAAACACAGTGAACGCACAACTTAGGCTTACATCTGACCTGTCCAGCAAGGCGAAATTAATTATTTGGACATAAAAGTCCAGATAGCGCATTCCACCATATCGCTGGCCAAGCTTTGCGTACATCACAAATGACTACCCATCCGAGTACTAGCCGCGCTCGAATTGGCTTAATGATCGCGACGCCCCCTTATCGAAATTCACCGCACAGCTAATGCTTTTGATTGTAAT
Organism: Amphibolips quercusostensackenii; assembly: GCA_032357855.1. Classification (NCBI taxonomy): domain Eukaryota; kingdom Metazoa; phylum Arthropoda; class Insecta; order Hymenoptera; family Cynipidae; genus Amphibolips; species Amphibolips quercusostensackenii. The sequence goes on from JAUELO010005630.1 coordinate 1,255, forward strand.
TTGAACCTATTTGCATGGGTGATCGTGAATGCGGTATACCACTTGTTAGAATTCTCTGGACTTCGGACCACCAGTTCGGGGTAAGCATCGCTCCCCAAGATAATCCATTTTTTAGGAACGCCAGAAAGTGTATGCCATCATAAAAAATTTGGAAAGCCTGGATTTCTCTACTGATGACCTGGTGTGCACCGACAATGTGATTGTCATCTTTGAGGACTACTGAATCAATTAATCCTGATGTCCTGTTTCCCTTGACCTTGAAGTCTATGGCCGCATAAGTGATAAACCACGTTGAAGCGTCAGGATTGAAAAATCTATGATTGTCTTAAAAAATAAGATAAGGATTTGCAATTTCAAAGAGAATGAAAATCAATCTTCTGATCTATCCAACAAATTTTATCATCATAAATTACAAGAGCTTTTAAAATACTCTCTCAAACTAAACCAGTGAAATTGAAGCTGGCTGAGTCAGTATTTTGAATTATATCACTTATAAAACAATACTTTCTAGACTTTGACTGGGTGAACCATCATGTGACTTACTAGTGTTTGTGTTAGAAATATTCGGGACCTGGCTGCATAAAGTAGGAAACATAATATCTTCAGCTTGAAAGAGGAAAGGCCTTTTTGACTTTGAACGACGCGACACGTTGACGTAATGAAGGGTCTTTTCACAGTTAGGCGCAATATATTATTCTGTATTATATTTCAGCCTGGCTCCTTTTTATTGTTGGGAAAGTAATTAGCGGTTTCCAAAAGATATGTAATTTTGCAAGGGTTAGTACAAAAGTAATAAATGAGATTTTCATACCTAATCAGCTGATGGACAACAACGCGCATGGCCAGATGACTACTGGTAGTAAGCAACTACTAAATCTTATTGATTAAGCCAGTGAAGAAATTCCAGTGAGTGAACCAGTAAAATATTACCGATTGTCAGTGACGTACTTAGGGTTATTTTAACCAGTGATATTCCACTCGTTTATTTTAAGAGAGTGTGTGCAAACTTAGCATCTAGAATTCTCACTTCTGGTTCTATATACACGAAAAACTTAAGATATATTTATTTACCTGGTCGGCCCTTCTCTGTCGGCTTAGGTGGAGCCTTAACTCCTAAAAGGAATGGAGATCCATTATCTTCTGTTATATACGCCACGCATTTTATGGGAACTCCATAGTGCTCTTTAATATAAGCGCGGGTTATAAAGTTGTTGTGTTTCCGATATTGCATGTCTGGAACACCATGCTGGGTTAACCCATCAATTAATATACAACTTTTTGCTATGAGTTGATTGTTGTCCACTCCTAGGTTCACCTTTATTTTTCTTGACAAAATTATCATAAATATTGTCCGGATAGGGGTTCGGCCTGCTCTTCCTCTACGAGGAGTATTCGAAATACCATAATTTGGTTGGGAAGAACCTTCTCCGGAAGGTTCCGGTGAAGCATTTAATTCTGTAAAAGAAAGATTTTCGTGACTTAAAAAGTATTATAGGGACTGACTCTACTTTAAACTAGGCAGGTTTTACACTTGAAGTCACATATTCTTTCTAAGACAAAATAATTATGTTGTTTTTAGAGGAAGTCAGGTGATACGTATTTTACTGATTTGCGAAATTATATTTTTTACGAAGTTATACAAATTTAAGTTTCATGCATTGTTGTTCAGAAAAGCACATTAGTTTTTTTCTTCAAAGTTCTTTAACTTTCGAACAAATTAGGATATCTAAAATTTATTTACAAATTCTAATAGCATTTATCGCTTTTTTTAAATCAACCTAGAAATATAAAAAAATAGTTTAAAAGTATAAAATTAACTATGAATTTTGAAATTTGACAAATTAAAAACTTTCTTATTTCCGACATTTCATAAAATAACAGAAATAAAAATAAAAAAAAAATTTATAAAAAAAAAAATTAACTATAAGTTTAAAAAAAGTTTCAAAATTGTTGTGGAAATAAAATAAAATTTCCAAAATACCCTTTTTTTTGAAATTTCAAAAATATGTAAATGCTTAGAAATTCTCTACATCTTAAAAGTTCTTGATATTTTTCAGATAAGGAAATTAAGCATGAATTTTTAAAAGGATGTATCTAGTTTTCCCAAAAAATTAAAGGCCTTGGAAAAGGGGATAAGCTAGTCTTCACGAATTTTTCGAACGACAAGCCAAGCTCATGAAAAATATCAGACTAGTCATCCCGAATTTCGGGACGACAAGACACTCCGTTTTAAAAAATGTTAATTATTAACATTGAAATAAAAAAGGTTTTTTCGGAAAACTCATAAATTTTTTTCATTTGGAAAATTCTCAAAATGTTTCAAATTTTCTAATCTTTAAAAATTTTCAACATTTCATAAAATTTTATAAATTTTCGATATTATTTGTACTTTAAAAAATTTTTTAAAATTTATTTCATCTGTATTAAAATAAAGTATACAAAATTCCACGATTTTTAAAAATTTGAAAATGTTTGATAAATTCCTTAAATACCAAAATCTGATAAAATTAAAAAAATTTTTTTAAAATTTCAGAATTCTTGGTCATTCATTAGGTTTCCAAAACTTTCTAATTTAAAAAAATTAAGTTTCTGAAATCCCTTGAAGTTTAATGATTTCAAGATTTTTTATAATTCCTTAATTACAAAATCTCAAAATACGATAAAATTTCAAACGTCAAGAAATATTAAAAACCTTATTTTTATTTTAATATGGATATCAAAAATGTTTTAAATGATATTTTTGGTAACTTGTAAATTACTAATAGTTTAAAAATTTGTTTTAAAAATTTTTTATTATTAAGTTTCAATTTTTTTTCAATTCATAACATAATATAATAACTTAAATATTTTCTAAAATTCCTCTACTATTTAAATTTTTGGTTTTAAAGTTTTTTGGTAACATGTTTGGTAATTTCTAAATTACGAAAATTTGAAAAATTTTGCGACGACCAATTTATCCCGTAAAATAAAGTTACCGACACTGTTAAATTTCAGAATGGAGAAATTCCCGAATAATAAAATTACCTATTTATAAAAATCCCGAATAATTAAATTTCTGACAGAAAATTACCGAATAATAAAATATCTAAACTTAAAAATTCTCAAATCTAAACAGTTAAACAATTGAAAAAATGTTATTAATTAAAAGTGTAAGTATCAAATATTTTTATAAGAAAAAAAAATATTTTCAATGTTTAAAGTTTTTTAAATTATCGTTCAAATTTAATATAACAAAAATTTGTTTGAAAATGTACCAAAAATATATATTTTTAATTATTGTTATTTAAAATTCAAAAAATAATTTTAGAAACTTCAAGCGTTCAAATAATTGATAAAAATGAAAATATTTGATTATATTATTTTTAATAAATAAATCATATTAATAAAGAAATTATATAATTGTTTAAATTCTGCAATTTCCTAGTACGAATTTGTTATAATTCTTTAATTTTTTGTCGAGCATTTTTAAATTCTGTGATATTATAAACTGTCGAAAATTTTGTTTTTCAGAAATTTCATAATTCTGAAATTTTTTAAATTAAAATGTTTTTTTTAAACATTTCAATCAGCAAACACTATAACTACAAAATATATTTTTGATTTTCTTTAGTAGTGTGTCGACAATTTTAGATTTTTCGTCATTGCGTGTAAGAATAAAACGTGTAAAAAAGCTCGCCAAAATCTAAATTTTATAGATTTAATTTATGTAACTATAAATCAACCAAGTAGTTATTCTTGAAATGTAATTTTTTTTTTTTTTTTTTTGAATAATTATATGGTAATAGAAATTCTCATAAAATTGCAAGTTTTCAAAAATCAAAAAATTTTGCAAACTTTATGTTTATATTATCATGAATTTATAAAACTTTTTTCAACTCATGGCGTATTAGTTATTTTAAATCCACAAAGTTTAAAGATTTACCAAAATTTGTAATGTGTCAAAATTCTTTGAATCTTTAAAATTTCTGAAATTGTTATAAAAATGCAAAATTTGTATAAATTTTTAGAAATCGAATAATTTTTGAAAGTCTATTTTTATTTTTTTGTGAATTAGGGCATTTTCTTTATTCTTGGTGAATCCCTTTTATCAACCGAAATTTTTTAAATTTTATGAAATTTCAAAATTTAAAAAAAATGCACAACTTCATTATATTTCACGACTTTATATAATTACAGAATTTTATGAAATTTCATAATTTTATAAAATTTTTAAATTCTTATAAAACTTCAAAATTTGCATAAAATAGTAAAATCTGTATGAACAAAACATTATTATTCATAATATTTTTTTAAAGTGTATTTGATAAATTAAAAATAACACGTATTATGATAACAATACAAGGTCTAATTGCCAACCATAAAATCATAGACACGTGGAGTTAATAAATTACCGTTAATTAGAATGACGCAAAGTAAAGTAGACTATGTTTGTAAATGATTATAAAGTCTTTACGGAAATTTTGTGGTTAACCGAAACGTCAAAAATTTTCAAATCTTCATCAAAATCAACTATGAAAATCCTTATGAAATTTCACAATTATTATAGAATTTAAATAATTTTATTATACTTCAAAATTTTCATAAAATTTCAAGAGTTTCATAAAATTAAATTTTTTTTTATTTACTATAAGCTTCAAAAAATTTTCTTCATTCATATTAAGATATTAGAAATTCCATAAGTCTTTTGTAATGTTTTTAAAATTTTTGTAACGTTTTAAAATTTATATATTTTAAAGTTTCCACTAGGTATTAAAATTGATATGAAATGCAAAATTGGTATAAGATTGCAAAACTATTATAAAATTAAACAAAAAAGTTAAAAACCTCTTGCTAATAAAATATTTACCCTAAGTTTCCAAGAACTTCCATAATTCACCAGATTATTCGTATGTTTATATTAAAATTCGTATTTTTTTAGGAACACTTACCTAGAAAATTGATAAAAATTTCAATTGTGAAAAGTAAAATCCTATTGTTGATCCTCATTTTTTCGTTTTCGAGACAGTTTTCGTAAACGATGACCGATGTATATACTGAACAGTATTCGGCTACTGAAACTTAAAGATAAGGCACGAAAGCTTTAAAACTATTAGAATTTAAAATGTGTCACTGAACTACGTGAGAAAGGAAATGAAATATTGTCAAAGATAGATAAATTAAAATAGCAAAGGAAAAAATTGTATTTACTTTACTATCTGCTTTTTTCTTATAAGATATCAGAGCCAGAAGAAAAAATGTTGTCCAAAAGTGGGGTCTGATAATCATCGTCCGGAACGAAGGATATACTGGGAAAATAAAAAAAAATTCACTGGGCGTTGAAAACCAGAGAATCTATACATTTGGGTAAAAATTCTTTCTCCTGAAAAATCTTTCACCTCACATGGTTAGCTATGGTTTAATTTTTGATATTTTTTTTCTGTATTGAAAAAATACATTTTTTTTATTTCATTTCTTACTTGTGATTGGAAAGAATTTTGTTTCGTTTTAAAAAGCTGAATTTTCGACCAAAAAAAGACATTATCGAATAGCTGAGTTAAAAAAAACAATTTAATTTTAATTGACGTTATGTCTTCAACCGTATAGTCTAATTTACAAATTACAAATATGTCTTCCTAAGCAAGTAAGTGAAAGTCATAATTATTTTAAAAACTCTGATCTGAAAGAAATGGGTTTATTCTGCTAAAGAAATTTTAATAAAATTAAGTTAACATTGTTTGATTCGAAATCACGACCTATTTGTTGAAAGGAGATATTTATTCGAATTAATTAAATATTAGTTTTGCGCCTTTATTTTATGGCAGGAAGAAGTGGACAGAATGTGAGAAGAGAACATCATTGACTCTCTTTACTTGAGTGCCCAGAGCAAGCCACAAATATCTGTAATTTGATCGCTTTTGGCTGTTGAAATAGCTTTTATTAAAACGGAAATGGACCTGCAGCTTCCTATTAATGGACTTCCTCTGAAAGAAGCGGTCAATGAAAAGCTGATTGAAGCTAGAGGCACAGGTGCTAGGGATAATGAACATCAAGTACTGAATCCACTAGAACTACATCTAGACATTAATAACGCTGATGTGAACAGCATAGTCCTAGAAAAACTGCGGCATGTTGAAAGGAATTTCAGGCATGCCTTACTAGGTTTCGGATATGTAAAATCAACACAAAAGCATTTGCTGTCCAAAATAAACATCACAAAAGATCTGCGTGCACTAATATAATACTTCAACAGCAAGGTTTTACCTATGCTTTTGAACGTAACAATAAATGTGTTAGTGATGCAAAATCTTGTATACTGTGCAGCCGTAACAGCCCTTAAAACGTTGAGCCGCAGAACTAGGCCTAAAAATGCAGTCCTTGTCCCAGGGAGAGATGGAGATCCACCATGAAATATCAGGCACATCGAAACATTGACAATACTAATATTAAAAGAAATGAGAGATTATCAGCCGCAGAAAATTGATGTTTTTACTGCTAGACTGCGACGATACAAGAAAAGTAGGAGCAGTTGAAATGAGGTTATATCAGGAACTGAATGTGAAGAAAAATAACTAGCGAAACACGAAAGACCCGCAAATAAAAGATATGACACGCTAGTGTTTGGGTGTTTAGGAAAAAATAAACAAACGCAATTTAGGCGCTGCGTGTTTTCAACTAGAAAAGACAAAGCTAGAAATAACCCCGAAATGAAGCTGACTCATATCACAGTTTTAGATGTTTTAGCGGTATTGAAAAGGACACGTGACTGGAAAGCGCCAGGTCCCAACATGGTGCTAAACTTCTGGTACAAGTACCTGACGAGTGTGCACTCTGCGTTGGCAAGGTGTTTCCAGAAGATCATCGAATACTTAGATTTGATACCTGGCTTTACGCTCAAGGGTATTACTTACATGTTGCCAAAAAAAACAGACGCTCAAAATCCTTATAAATTTTGACCAATAACATGTCTTCCAATAATTTATGAATGTCTTACAGCTATTATAGCAGATGAGGTATATTTTTACTGGAATGAGAATAACATTCTTACAAAAGAGCTAAAAGGATGTTGCTAAAACTCGCGAGGCAGTGAAGATCTATTTACCATAGTTGCTGTTGCCATGACATAGGCTCGTAAACATCAAAGAAACTTACATATGCCATAAATTAACTACAAGCTAGCATTTCTTTTAGTACCACATGACAATTTACTAAAAGTCTCAAAAATGTACAAAATCTGCCGACGCATCATTGACTTCCTAACTCGGGCGATAATGCTTTAGGGTACAATGATCAAGTATTTTGATTATGGAAGACTAAGAATAAATATATCAATACGCATTACGACAGGTATATTTTAAGAAGACTCCTTCAGTGCACTATGGTTTTGTTTAGCGTTGAATCCATTGAGCAAAACAGCAAAAAGCATGTCTTATGGGTTTAAAATACATGATGATGAAAAGGGACATTAAGTGACATTAAGAAGCAGTTTTCCAATAATATCTATATAGAGCTCGGACTAGATGAACGCATAAGAGTGCATTCAACCAGAAGAGAATTCGAGGCCGCAGATCCAAAGAACGATTTTGAGAATGACATCGAGGCAATGGCTGAGGGCGAGTCATATAAATACCTGGGTATTCTTGAATTTTAGGTTATTTAGCATACGATAGTTAAGAGAAGCCTAACAGCTGCCTTTACTATAAGACTCAGATTAATTCTGGAGGGTTCACTCGACTCGGCAAACAAGATCAGGGCAATCAACACCTATGCTATCCTTGTTCCTAATTAGTCCTTTGGGCTTATAAAATGTCCAAACACCGACCTCAAACGATTAAACAGAATCATCTGCGTAAGATTGACGAAGCATCTAATGCACCATACTTATTCAGCGATTGGAAGGGCAGTTTTTCTACGACATAGAGTGGGTGGGAACATTATGAATGTCAAAAAACTGTGTAAATCACAAGTAATACAGTTGCCAGATTTTTTTAAGAGCAAGAGAGATGTTTCACTTAACAACACCATCTGTAAAGTGAATCTGGACTACATGCCTTTAGATTCATCCTTAAAGAAGGCCTCAAATGTCAGGGCAGCAACAATTTGTGAATTAGAAACGCAACAGTGACAGAAAGCCATCCACGGCGAGCACCGTCAAACGTTAGATCAACATGAAGTGGATGGTAAAGCATCCAATATTTGGTTGATAAAGAGCGTCCTGTATCCAGTAACGGAAGGATAATTTATTGCGATTTAGGACAGGGTTTTCAGAAAAACAGAAATTATCGCAAACGCGTATCACATTAGAACGTGATTTATCGGTGCCAATTATGTGGAGATACAAACGGATTTATCAAGCACTCTATAAAAGCATCCAGGGGTAGCTGTTGTCTCTTTCAATGCTCACGGCCGCTGTTCAAGGACAACAGCGGTAAAAAAAAATTCCAAACGACACTATGCTCCTGAAATACACCTGCAACATCATCGCAATAGATTTAGAACAACGTATAAAATTAATTTATGACATCCTTACCTCATTGAGCACTTGACTTGGTCCGTGGCTGATGATGAAAAACCGGGTAAGACCTAAGAACAAGTTAATAAAAAAATTAATAAAATATTGATTTTTATATTTAAACACGCGGGTAGCAGATTTAATTATCATTGTAGCCTGCATCAACATATTGTCAAATAAATACAAAAAATTAAAATAATATGAATAGATTATAGATGTTTTATTTTGACGTAAAATAATTTTCACTTGCAATAAAAATGAAATTATTTCTAATCGTTTTTATTTTCACCTGTGGATGATTTGATAATCTTTTATCATATACTAAACAAACAAGCATACTTTCAATCAAATAATGTGTTAAATAAGTGTGATTTTGATCGTTCTGTACTTTTTCATATAATTAAAAGTTAAAAAAGCCCTTTTTCTATTTGACAACTCTGCATATGAAGAGCCGGAGTTTTTTTTTAAATGACAAAATTCACGCTGATACCGAAGTTTCAGTAATAACCACTAGAAGTTGAATTTTTTTAAATTTAAATTACATCAAATTATATATTTTTGCAAATTTACCTTTAAAAATGGTCGCTATGTCATTTTTGCACAAACATGGACCTAAGGTCTCATTTAATTAAAGTTTTACAAAATTTGTAAATTTAAAAGAAAATGGAATTTTGTTAAAAATCTATAAATCTTAAAGATTTTAGAAAAAAAGAAAAAAAGTATTTAGGAAAAAAAAGTTCTTGACAAAAAAAGTACTTAATAAAATAGTTAAATATCCAACAAAATAAACAAAAAATATTAACGAAATAGTTCAGTCTTTAACCACAATTTCAAATTTCTAAATTACCAAGATGTATTCTAAATAATTAACAAAGTGTACTAAATAAAATGCTTGCGTTATAAACAAAAAATTCACTTGCATCTAGTAAGTCTTACTTGGCTAAGGAAAGGGAAAGTTATGATTATTTGCAAAACTCTGGATTAAAAAAATTATTAACTTCTGCCAAAAAAACTCGAATAGGATTGATTAACTATTGTTAGATTCAAAAGTACAACATATTTGTCGTAGAAGAATATTTCTTTAATTAAAAAAAATATTAACGCTAATTTGAGATGAATTACCCAAAAATTTATCCAAAAAATTTCTCTAAATTTTGAGAAATTTTCCATCATACACGGTAAAACCAGAGGTAAATATGGTAACTTACAATAATATACAAAAAAATCAATTTTCAAAATTCCCATAAATTTTTAAAAATTGATGAAATTTTTTTGTGATTTTTGTAAGAAAAAAATTTGATTTTTCGGCAAACAAAACAAGCTGCAAATTTCCTATTGTTTATTTATTTATAGAATACGCAATTTTTGTTTTAATCAAGAAAAATAAGATCAAACTTGAAAAATTACGTTTTTTAAAAAACTACCAAAGGAAAAAAAAATTTATTCACAATGCTGTTTCTCAGAATAATATTTTTTATTGTAGAAAAGCACAGAAGGTACAAAAATGCATATTATGAATTAAAACAATATAAATTCATTAAAATGATACATTTTTCTGGATAGCTGGATAGAATATCTATTTTATGCAAAATAGAGTTGATCATAATTTTTTTCAATTATTAATAATTATGAAAGAATTTTTAAATTCTGAAAGCTACGATCGTGGTTTTTCAAGGTAACCAAACCTGACGCAACAGGACCTATACGTCATACACTCCTAATCCTTCTGTCCTAGAAGGTAATCAAGATCGGACTATTTAAGCAAAATGCCATCGTGGAGCACTGTTCCGTAGAGTCGGGTCTCTAAGCGCGGATGACCTCACGTGGCAGACGGGATAGTTGGAGGTAAAGCCATCACCTCTTGATACTTCGTTTAGAGCTACCTGTTTTTGTAGAATGTTACGAAGAACAGTGTTGATGAACCAGATGAAGTTATTCCAGAAGAACAGCCTTTTGCATTCGTTTCAAATTTGATTTCATATTCTAAGAAGTGCTGG
>JAUELO010005638.1:0-11739 GCA_032357855.1 Amphibolips quercusostensackenii
CTGCACCAAACGTGTAGAGCAGTATAGGAACGGCCAGCATATTGGTCGCCTGGATCTTATTCTTCCCAGATAATTCGAAAGCCCAAATTTTTCTGAGAGTTTGGCGATACCTTTTTTCAAGGGCCGTTTTCAACATACGTACATCTTGGGTTCCTGCTTGCGGTATTTTAAGATATGTATATGTTTCTCCATTGCCAATATGTTGAACGGTATTTCTGCCTATGAGTTGAACATCCTACTACGGTATTATTATTATTACTATTATTATTATTATTAGGTTTGTGAATATCACTTTTTTCTAACTTCAATTTGCTATCGATAATATTAGTCTTTTCAACTCTGAATAGCATTTATTAGGTTTGGAATGTATTTATAATTGATATAGAAGAAGCATTTCTTCGTATCGCTATGACAAACAATACCATTTTCTTGACTATATCCTAGATTGCCATCGAACTTTTGTAAAAATAAATATTATAATGCCAAATTTTGAAACCAATAGTATCTCCGTGTATTTTTCAACAATTTTACAGAACACTTACTGTGTTTGACGTTAAAATGATGTAATCCTTTATCTTAACTTCTACCCTAACTCATTCTAAAAAAAGACAATTAAAAAACGATTTATATCTACATGCCTTTCAACAATAATTGTATTACAGAAATAAATAAAACAATTTTCCAACTTCCCTGTGTACATTATCTCCGTAAAATTAAATCACATATGTTGAAGTTTTAAGTCGTTCTTTTAAATGTTCACCCTATTTTCCAATCCTAACAATTTTTTTTTATCTTTATATATTAGCATTTTGAATTTTCTAATAAAGTTATTTTAGAAATATACCGAAAAACAGTGCTTCTCTCCTAGTTGCCGACAACTCATACTACTTTCTAATACAGACCTCGCAGTGCAGCTGTCATACTTTTTTCTGAGCATTTTTTCAACTTGAATTATTTTTATACGTTTGTCTCATACGCACTATAATTAGCACATTGCAAAAGCTGAGACAATGAAAAATTGTATCTAATCCTACTGACTGCTAGAGAAGGAGGTTAAGTTAATGCATAGGAAGAGGTAGCTTATGCCGCCACATGTAATAATTTTGAGCAGAATTAACATTTCACATATTTCTGTTTCACAATTATATAAAAATCCGCTAAAAACTACCAGAGAAACATCTAAGGTGTGATTTTGAATGATCCTTGGCCTTTCTAAAAGAACACAAAATAGCAGAACACAGGTCTCAGAATTTCAACTCTCGTTTTTTTTAAATTTATTCACCATTAAGCGAAAACTTTCGAACCAGAAGTTTGGTTACATTTTTGCGGATATTGGCACAAGAAATATGATAGCCTGCAAGAAAACTGTGTGTATCGTCTTATCTCCAATGCCTATTTTGCCCTACCCTGCCCTATTTATAAAAATTATTATTGCTTACTCATAAAGCGAAGTATATACCTTTCTCCTTTTCATATATACCGTTTAGCGAAAAATCGTCTGTTACAGTGCGATACCGTCACACTAAACCTGCATTTTCCCTAAAAATAATAATTTTTTTGTATGAAAAATTTTTATTTTTATTCGGCCTCTCCATACCTCTGGAGTAGGTTTTTATTATTCTAAAAAATGAAAAATATATTTTCATTTCTTATCCAAATACGATTTTCAAACCCCATGAAATTTAAATCTCCAAATTCTTAAATGATTAATTTAGAATTGGTTAAATTTTACTAATCAAACTAGTTTTCTCAAACAGAAAATTGCACTTTTTATCGTAATCTACAACTAAGCCTGTTCCAATGTTAGGTGTCTATTACTTTGTGATATCAAACTTTAACATTCTATTTCTCAGAACCGGATACTTTTTTAATCATACTTCTTTTATCTTAATTCAGGAACACTTCAGCTCGAGAATACACTTTTGTTTTATCCCTAAATGGTGATTTCGATTTTACATAATGTTATTTCGCTCTCAGCCCTGCATTTATCACACGATTTTGTAAAAGCCTTATGAGTTACTAGATTTAAGAAGAGAAAAGGCTGTTATATTCACAGAGAGCATGCTCTAATCTAGTCGCGTGATCTGGATTATTCTTAGAGGTCTTGTATTTTATCTAGACATTTTGGAAATCTGCGTACATAGATTCCATCGCCTGTTCACTGAGGAATCTTAGCCCCATCTACATATCCTAAGAAAAGTCTAGAACATGAAAAAAGTGCATGTACTTTACGAGTAAAAGAAATTTCTAAATCTGAGTAACTTTCCTCGAAAACTTCGATTTATCCTTAAACCTAGGATCAAGATGCTTGTTGAAGCAGGCATGCACAACGGCTCAGAAATACTTGAATGCTCAAACAAACTTCAAACAACCTAAATTACACCTGGCACGAAGCAATTTGACTTTTTCTAGCAACATTGTAACAACTAGGGATCTACTTTTTACTATATCACTTTTTGTGTGTCTTGTTTTCGAATAAGATAACTTTATGCTGTTATTTTCAATGTAAAGTAAATGAATCTTGGTTTCCACCAGCGGTCTCATTTTAGTACCGCTCGATACTGTTTTTTCTGAGTGTTATTTAGTACCTGAAATTAGCTCTAAAATAATACTCTTTTTACAGAGAACAACTTGCACAAGTTCTATAGAAATAGAACTCCCATTTGTAATCTCGCTTAGAACTTTGCAAGATAGTGCCCACTGATTAGCAGCGGCCTAGAATTCGGCTGATAAATGCGTGAATGGAGTGTTTACTACACCCAGCATCAAATGTAACTTTTGTTGAGGTAGGATCTGTAGACAAGTTTTGTCTCCACAAGCGTTGAAATGAGGAGGATTGATGCTGCTTTTATGGTTGTATGCATCTACTTTTACAGATCCTGCTTCACGTGCATGGAAAAATATTACTAAGTGACATAATGCCCACCATGACCTTCATCATGATGGAGTACTTCGGCTGAGTAGCCTCACGACCAAATGTCAAGTAGTAGTCAATGCGTTAAACGATATTCTACATACAGGACTAAAACTCTTTAGAAGCAACAATTCAGAAATGCTTTGAGATGTACCTGCAAATAAGCAACTATTCCCATCTTTCATACCAATTGACTAAGATGCTGCTGTCCACGCTCTGGGAATAAGTTGGAATCTAATGTCTGATACATTTTACTCCACTTGGATAATTCCACAATCGACAAAAATAACTAAACGAGACACGCTATCTACTATCGCACGACTCCTCGACCCTCTAGGATTCCTGGCACCATTTATCATCAACGCTAAAATCTTCATTCAAGAACTTTGGTATCTCAAACTTAATTGGGATGATCCCTCACTAAATTCACAGTCCGAAAAATGTATACCGTTTACTTAGCAACTTTCAGATCTTAAAATTGTATAATTTCCTCTATGGTTCCGAGTAGGATCACAGAATGCTATGGAGATTCCTGGTTTCTGTGACGCATCTCAATAAGCTATGTCTGCTGTTATTTTCGTAAGATTCACCGGCCAAGAAGATAAAGTCCAGACGGTTCTTGTATGCTCTAAGACGAAAGTAGCTCCATTGAACCGGATGACTATTTCTCGACTTGAGTTGTCAGCGGCTGTCCTCGCGAAGCTGGTTCGTCAAACTATACAAGTTTTAAATGCTGATAAAGTCCCAGTTTATCATTAGACTAATTCTTCAATCGTCTACACCTTGGTCAACAATTACCCATCTGTATGAGAAGAATTCGTTCACAATTCTGTGTGCTTTATTCAAAAATCCTGCGGACTGTGCTACTCGTAGATTGACTTACGTATAACTTTCTCAACATCATATATGGTTTACTGATATAAATTGGCTGAAGGAACCCCCTTCATTGTGGCCTAACAAGTTTAAAGCTTCCTCTATTGAAGAGAATCTTGAAGAACGTCCTGTCCAAGCAACTCCTGTTGCTGCAAGTCCGTTGGTTACCTATTGGAATCTACTCTACAAATACTCTTGCTGAACTGGACTTCTGCGAATCAAGAATCTCTGCAAGCGGTTTATTCTCCTTCTTGAGAAACAGGCGGAGTCACTGTCTAACGCTACCTTAAAAACCCAGGAATTAGAAGGAGTAAAACATTTCTGGATACGATAAGTTCAATGAAATTTCTTCGCAAAGGAACACGAGCTCATGGCAAAGGATAATTCACTACCAGGTTCTCATTACCTTGCACATCTCACGCCTTTTATCGACACTCAAGGGCTTCTACGACTAGAAGGAAGGCTTTAAACATTAAATCTGTTATGGAATTCTGACCGTCTGCTTATTCTGACCAGAGAGTCTTCTTTGACTCAGCTGGTTATCTCAGACGCTCACCAGCGAACATTACACGAATGAACCCAGGATACCTTGTCTCATTATCAGAATCGAATTTTCGATTCTTGGCGGATGAGGTTCGGTTATCTCTTTCATCCAAAAATGCATCAAGTGCGTGAGATATCGGAAAAGGTGAGCCTAACAGTTAATAAGACAGCTACCTGCTAATCAAGTCATACCTTTACGTTCATTCATCCACTCTAGTATTGATTATGCTGGACCCATTATCATCAAAACTTGGAAAGGGTGGGTGGCTTGTACCTACAAAGCTTACATTGCCGTATTCGTCTGCCATTTAACCTCAGCGATCAATCAGAAATTGGTCACTGACTACACAGCATATACCTTCATTGTTGCATACAAAAGATACACGGCAAGATGCGGAATCTGTGCTACTCTGCGCAGTGACTGCGGGACTAACCTGAAAGCTGCTAACTCGGAACTCCCAACTCTATTCTTAGCATCTTTAAAAGAGCTCGGCAATCTTCCAACACTATTGGCCAATGACGGCACCCAATAGCTCTTTAACCCACCATCAGCTCCTGATTTTCGAGGAAAATGGAAAGCTGGAGTTAAATCAGTTGAGTATCATCTTCGACAAGTCATCGGGGACCATCTCTTTACTTATGAAGAGAGAAATACCTTACTCTAGCAAATCAAAACTGTTCTTAATTCCAGACCACTCTGTCCTCTAACTGAGGACCCAGATGACCTCGGAGTTTTCACATCAGGACAAATCCTGATAGGAAGTCCACTAACTCTTATTCCTAAGCCTTCTTTGAAAAACATAAGAGTCTATCGCCTCTCTTGATGGCAGCTCCTAAGGCATCTGCTGAATAGCTTCTGGACAAAGTGGTCTAAAAAGTGCCAGCAGGACTATCAAACTATTTACAAGTGGAACAAGCCTTACACCTCTTTCAGGAGGGTTTCTTGGCTCTCGTTATAAACGAAAGATATCCGCCGTCTAAGTGGCCGTTAGAACGAATCATCGAAGTCCATCGAGGAAAGGATGGGCACACTCGAGTAGTGACTATTAAAACGCAGACATCAACTTTCAAGCGACTGATCACCAAGATAAGTCCTCTATCAATCGAAACAATCGTTTTGTAAATTTTTCGTAAAATTTTTGCTACGCCGTAGTTTCTTATAACTACGCCGCAATTTGTCACTGCGTCACATTTCCTTGACATCTCGCTCTCTCCTTCTCCCTCGGTCTCGCTTTATGTCTATCTTTCTTTTAAGCTAAACTTTGCATCAAAGTAAGATAAGGAATCATTAGTTCACCTTGTTAGAAAGTATCAATTTTCTTACTGCTTGAGACTCCTTTCTTACATTGTGTGGGTGCTTCTGGACAAGTCTACTTTCGTTCACGGGGTTCTGGCAAATCTCTTTCTTGTCAGGCTTTGAGTCAACCTGCTAGCCTGAAATTTAACTTGGTGGACTATCTCCAAAACCTTCTCTTTTTTCGGATTCTCGCTCTTCAAATAAAACGTGTTAGTACTTCTGGACAAGTTCATTCTCGTTCACGAGGTTTTGGTAAAACCTTTCCCTCGCCAGGCTCTGAGTCAAACGTCTAGCCTGCTAGGTAAACTCGTAAACCACCTCCAGAAGTCTCTCTCTCTATTTTTTTAGTAGATTATCCCTCTGTTGAAAAGCTTTTATCTGAAAAAGGACTACAAGATAAATTTTCAATTACTTCTCTTTTTCCTTGTTATGTGTGTCCGATGAGCTTTAGAATCATACAGAGTAAATAGGTTTAATTATTAGCGCTAAACTCTTAAATACAAATTGTACTCTTTGTGACCTATTTGTAATCGACCGTTAAGTATGAATTATGTGACCATTTGTTAACAATCTGTAATAGTAATTTTTTTGTGGTCTCTTTGTGCACAAAGTTCAATATTTGATCTCTGTAACCCATTTTTGAATTAGTAATAAAATTTATTTCATTGTTAATCAGTGAAAAAGAGGATGAATGCATGTGTCAAAATACTTTTTCGGATTCGTTCACCTTTTGCAGTCTTTTTAGTCGACAAAGATTTGAACAAGGACCATGAACAAAAATTCTTCCAACAACGAGATTTTTCAATATTTTACAATTTGAAATCTTGACTGCATTTTAAAAATGTTTTGAAACGTACAAGCATTTTTTAATTTTGTTTTAACATATCCTTAGCTCTGGACTTACGTGGAAGTAAGGGAAAGTTTCCCTCAGTTGTTCGGTGTACGCAGAGAGTCAGAAGGAATAGCTACAAAATTAATATATAAAATGCGTTGTTATCAATGAATTTATGTCTTTATTACATTAACGTGTTTTTGACAAGTTATACTTGTATTTTTTTTACATTTAGTTTAAAAAAAAAACAATGATTTGACAAAATGCAATGACAGGCTACTGAACTAACAACTGGCAAATAATACTTGACACAAACAAGTTAGTACAACAATTTTTCGCTGCTGTACGATCCATCTGTCCGCATAAGGCTTATCCAATTCGTGGCAACAAGTTTTTTTAATTTTTGGTAAAACGATTTTCGCCTCTGTAATTATGAATGATATTCAAGAAATGATTACACGTAAGTACACATGTAGTTACACAGGTTCAAAGAGACTTGAAGACCATTACGCTGAACTGCTTAATAAAAAACTTTTTATTCCTTACAGTTTTAGCTACCTGACGAGTTAGATTTTGTTTCCACGCATCAAGCTTTTCAGGTAAAAATTAAAAAATGCGCATCTTTACGAGTTCAGAGTTTTCTGACTTCTTATCGGCACCTTTTTTCTACACATTTTTGAGAACTACGTCTAACTGTAGCATTTTTCTTCCCAGTTCATTTAACAGCTTAACAGCTTTTCACGTAAATTAAAAAATGAGCATCTATACGAGCTAAGAGTTTTGTGACTCCTTATGAGCCCCTTTTTCCTTCAGACTCATGAGCATTAGGTCGAACTATAGCATTTCTCTTCGTATTTCATTTAAAAGCCTTCACCTAGTGCCCAATAAATCCATGCTGATTTGCATAGAATTTTGATAAGTTGCCATCTGTTAGTATTTTTCATAATTGTCTATAATAAAAAACTAAATACAGAACTATTTATTTGGATGTTTAACCACAGTGATCTACTTTCATTTTCGTACTGAATTTGATTTGGTTTCTGTTTGTATTTCCAAACAGAATTTTACCTAAGGCGCGCCAGTCCGTAATGTTGTTGCAATGTATTCAGATTTCGGAATACTTTAACCTATTTGAATTTTTATTTACAGGCTCAAATAGATTCTGTTTTAATTTTTAAATAGAATTTTGCCAGTAGTGCACTAAGCCCAAACGGCTATATTAATCTATTTGGATGTTTAGACACTGTGACACACTTGGATATCTGAAATAAATTTGATTTGGTTTCTGTTTGAATTACTAAATAGAATTTTACCCAAGGTGCGCTAGATACGTAATTTTCGTTCCGATCTACTTAAATTTCGAAATACTGTAACCTGTATGGATTTCCAAACATACTCGGTATTGGCTTCTGTTTGAATTCTCAAGTGAAATTCTTTTGATAGTGCACCGATCTTTAATTACATTTATGAGGCACTTATAAATGATTGAGGAAGAGGATATTGGTGAAAAATTCAGATGGATTCTGAGCATCTGATTTTTCAGGCAACACATACGCAGTACCTTTCAGCATTACTTCTGATATTATACTTGGATGTTCGATGATTTGAAAGTTCCTTATCAACGAAGGATATAGACTTGTCAGGTACTTGTACCAGAAATTGTGTACCATTTCCGCATCTGGGACTTTTTAGTTACTTACTTTTTCAAACTCTCTGAAGCATCTCAGTCTATGACGTATGTTGGCGCTAAAAGTCTGTAGTCCCATCCAACATTCCTGCTGTTAATGCCTCAATGTTTCCAGGGTGGATGATTTTAGTAATGTAATGTATCACCTTTCTGATTCGGATTTCTTTTTCATATTAAGTCAATCGACAAAACTTACTTCTCACTTCGTTCAAATATATATAACCTGACTTTTCATGGTGGATATTTTTTATATAGCTGTGGACTGCCACAGCTACACAGTACACGAGAGTTTGCAGCTGTAACGCAATTAGTTATGTGCTTAAGTGCTGTAACGCGGCATTTGGCCCCGTACAACAAGCTTGATAATTTCAATTAAAATCCTTAATGACCACTCATATAAGATGTTAGCAGAGGGTCACAATATTTACAGCTCTCTGCGAACAGCTGGGATTGAATGGTTGGATCTGATTGCGCTCTCGAAAGACCAATAAATCCAAATATAATCACCTGAATTTTTAATATTCAATCGACAGCATTACTTGATTTTGAGGTTAGGGATCTCTCAACTGCGAAAAATTAAAGTAATCGTCAGTCCATGGGCAACCATTCTCGGGTGAATAAATTTTGGTATGGGATTGATCTAGAAAAACGATTAGGAAATCATTAGGGTGTGATCTCTCAGACAGCATAGTAAAAGTATGGCATATGGAACGATCCTGTACATTAAAAAAAAAATTTACTTACTTTAAGGAAATGCGTTTCTTTGTTTTTTTTTTTACTAAGAAACTGTTTACTTCAGTTAAGTTAATATTGTTTAGATGTAAAAGATTCACGCATCGATTGAAGAAAATGATTTCTTTGACAATATTTCTTTAATACAAGTAAATATTTCTTTACACTAAAAACGAAAAATATTAAGTGAAAGAAATGATTTCCTAGAAGGTAGGAACGTAGGTTTATTGAATAGGTTTTAGCGCTTAAAGAACTCTTTCTTTAGCCCAATGAACTCGGTTCTATGAAAGGAATAAATATGTTTTAAAATTAAATAATTCATACATCATTGAAGGAATTTATTTATTTTTTTTTAGTAAAGAGAATATTCGCTTAAGATCAATGAATTTTCATTCGATTAAAGAAATAATTATTCCATGCTAATAACTGTGTAAATCTTAACAATGAAATAATTATCTTAATTAAAAAAATATTCATTCACAATGAACCAATATTCTTTTACTTGAAAAAAAATAATTTAATACTAAAAGTTGATAAACCTATACTTCATGTATACTTCATGTATATTTGAATGAAGTGTAGTGGATGTATAGCTCAAATATAGCTAAGGTATAGCGAAGCATGGTTGAAGTATAGGAAAAGTATAATTAAAGCATATCTGAAATGTATAGATGAAGTATATCTCTTTAAGTATAGTTCATGTTTGTAGGTTATATCTAAAGTATAGGTAAAGTATAGCTATAGTAGGTATAGATGTATTATTGCCGATAGGAGATAATCGCATATCTAAAATACATAAAAATAGAGATCCAGAATCAAGATTTTCATAATTTAAAGAATATTGTTTGTAACTTCTAAAATACGTGTAATGCAGATAAGTAAAATGTTAATTGTAAAGTAAATTATCTAATTTTATATCATGCGAAACTTAACATTAAATGTACAAACTAAGTACCAGCTAACTTAAATCTTTTGATGCTATTAACATCATTTTTAGGAAACAAAGATTCTGAATTTCTTACCAATACATGTGATATAAAAAACATATAACTTGTTCATTGTATATCCGTTGCATATTGTATATTCTCACAAACAATATTCCAAAGTTATTTGACTCACAAAATCACTTACTATCATCTATACTTACGTATAGATGAAATATAGCCTATACTTTAGATAGGCTTAAGTATAGATGAAGTATATCCCATACTTCAGTTATACTTCAGCTATACTTAAGTATAGATAGAGTATAGCCTGAACTTTAGATAGACTTAAGTATAGATATTTGAAGTATGGCATTGTCTTATTTACCATACATATTTTACACTTTGAAAAGTCAATGATTGATCACTCCCATACTTATAATTTTTGCTCGGGCTTAATATAAATAACAATCATTGATCATAATCATTCTTTTGCTTTCTTATTTCCCATGATAACTGGGAGAAGCCTTTAGGCTAGTACTCAACTTTCATTAGCAACCTGGATGACAGGTCGTGAGACTAAAGCACGTATGAATGAGAGACCCGTACGTTCTACATGGGTACGGAGATGATATCTATTTCCCTCAGTACACTGAAACCCAGCTAGAGGCTCTGGCGCCATCTTTCTGATTCCTGCATTAGGTAAATATAGTGTCGATTACTAGTCGGTCTTCTGCGAACGACGTAAAAACCATTATGGTCTTTGAGAACGGAAATCGACACTTTTTCCTTACTTTCTGTTTACGTCCAATTGAGCATGGACGTCTTGTTACAAGGCGTCCATTTAAAAAAAAATTAAACTTGAAAAAATTTAAAAATTAAAAATTTAAATTTAAAATTTAAAATAAAATTTAAATTTTGAAAAAATTTAAAAAAAATTTAAAGTAAATTTCCTAATATTTTTTGAATACGTAAAACCACGTAAATTCAATAAATTACTTTTCAGTTGTTCAACCACCACCAATCGACATGCTTGATTAATTACTAACCTGATCTTTTCGTAAATTAAGAAACTAACTTCTTTCGCGAGCCACTAGCCTTTTTTTTCCAAATTAACTTTCTGGTATTCAAAAAGTGTTATAATCAGCGTATTTGTTACCTTTGACCTCGGTTTTGGCCAACAATGGCCTTGTACTGGATAATTCAGTCAAAATTAAAATTTGAGTTTCTTTTGAACTTTTAACACATGTGACATTTAAAAATGTGCTAAGTGTTTTGTTTGCTGTATGACGTTATCCCTAATCTCGCCATTCCATGTGCTTCATTTTGAATAAGTCGAGCATGCAAATTAAATTCATGAAGGATAATTAAGATTGAATAATTCAATTCTTTTGATAGTTTTTAAAGATAAAATTTAGCTGGTTGGTTAGTTGTATGCTCTATTACTGCATGCAGACCCTTTATGATGTGGATATTCGTCAGAGAATGCTATTCTGATGGTTCTACATCTTTAAAATCTAGTCAAGCATAACCGAATTTTCTTTAAAGGTTCTGCAGTTTTTCTGTATGTCTCCAGCTTCAATGAACGTTTCGCTATCCACACCTGCCACAGGGAGTTAACTAAAAGTAGGTTGCTGCTCTACATCCATTTTGATGGTAACTATTTTAACAACCAAAAGCTAGATTCTAGCTAGATGCAAGTACTTTAGCAAGAAGTGTCGATGATATTCTCCCCTCAGGTATTGCCCAGTTTTCTCCGACAAAAAACAAAGGTGCAAATAATAAATCTTTGTTGATATGGTTCTTTTAATCAACTTCTTGGTTGTTGAATGTTCGGTACTACCTCTGGTTTAATGAGGCCATCTGCTTCTGGAGGTTGAGTTTGTACTCGATCATCATGGGTTTGCGCAGCGACATAAATGTCATAATGATGCTCTA